>PVLA01001201.1:0-254569 GCA_004027455.1 Hydrochoerus hydrochaeris | reverse complement strand
CGTCTTTATGTAGGTTTTACAATTTCTTTTGGCATTAATTTCCAATTTCAGTGCACTATGGTCAGATACTATGCATGGTATGATTTCAATACCTTTGCATTTACTTAAGAATGTTTTATGGGATAATATATGGTCTACTTTGGAGAATGTCCCATGTGCAGCTGAGAAGAATGTGTATTCTGATGTGGTTGGGTGGAACACTCTGTAAACATCTACTAAGTCCAATTGCTCACAGGTATGATTTTTGTCTACTTGATCTATCTCTTTGTGGCAATGGGCTGTTAAGATCTCCTGTTATAATTGTATTCTTGTGCATTTGGTTTTTCATGTCCATTAGTATCTGTCTTATATAGTTGGGTGCTCCTGTATTTGGCGCATATATATTTATAATTGTTAGTTCTTCCTCTTGAATTTTAGCACTAATAAGTATGTAGTGACCCTCTCTATCTCTTTTAATCATTTTGGGTTTGAAGTTCACGTTGTCTGCAAATAGAATAGCTACCCCTCCTTTTTTCTGGGTTCCTGTTGCATGGAATACTTTTTTCCATCCTTTGACTTTTAATCTATGAGTTTCCTTTTGGGTCAGATGTGTTTCTTGTATACAGGATATTGTGGGGTCCTGTTTCTTGATCCATTCTGTCAATCTATTTCTTTTTATAGGTGAATTGAGGCCATTTATATTTATGGATAGCACTGATATGTACTGGCTCGACTTTGCCATGTTATGTTCCAGTTGTTTCTTTTTGCTTTTCCTCTTATTTAATTGTTTATCCTACCTGGTCCTTTCTTTCTATTGTTGTTTTGGGGATTGTGGTCATTTTTATCTCTGTCTAGTATGTCCTTCAGTACTCTTTCTAGGGTTGGTTTGGTGGACATGAATTTCTTCAGTTGTTCTTTGTCATGGAAGTATCTTGTTTCTTCATTAAATTTGAATGAAAGTTTTGCTGGGTACATCAGTCTGGGTTGAAGATTGTTTTCTTTCAGGGCTTGAAATAGCTCACTCCAAGCTCTTCTTGACTTGAGGGTTTGTGCTGAAAAGTCTGCCGTGATTCTAATGGGCTTTCCCTGATGGGTGAGTTGTGTCTTTTCTCTGACAGCTTTTAATATTCTGTTTTTATGCTGTATGTCTGAGATCTTAATTATTATGTGTTTGGGTGTAGATTTACATTGATTGTGACTGTTTGGTGTTCTATATGCCTCACTTATCTGCATATCAGATTCTTTCCCCATGTTTGGGAAATTTTCTGCTATTATTTCTGTAAATACTTTCTGTATGCTGTTTGCCTGTACTCCTGTATCTTTGTTAATGCCCATTATTCTTATATTGTTGCTCTTGGCATCATCATGAAGCTTCTGGATTTTCATTTCATGCTGCTTTGTTATTTTTAAAAGTTCTATCCTTTCCTGATCACTAACTGTGATCCTGTCCTCAAGGTCCCAAATCCTATCCTCAGCTTCCTTTAGGTGGTTTTGCATGCTTTCAATAGAATTTTTGTTTCTTGGATGTCTCTTTGAGTTTGTTTCATGAATTCTGCCTGTTTTCTATATTGTTCATTCAAAGTTTCAATCAGTTTCCCATGCTCTTGTGCTTTTTTCTCTAGTTCTTCTTTAGCTGCATTCAACAACTCCTTTACTAAAGTTGTTATTTCTACCTTTACATGGGAGAGTACTTCTAATTTGATTTCCTCTATAGCCTGATGCAGTTGTTTTTTTATTTCACTGGCTATCTTTTCAGAGATTCCCGGTGTATTTCTTTTGGGGTCCTCTATTTCAATGTCTCCTATACTTGCTTCTGGTGAACTATATGTTTGAGACTGCATTTCACTTTTTCGTTTTGTCATTTTCACTCTGCCTGGTGTATTCTATATGGAGGAGGAGATCACACACACTCTTTTCAGACACACCAAAGTCTTACAGTTAGTTGGAGGGGGTTTTTACTACTGGCCCTATTGATCCACTGTACACCTCTATGTTAGGGGTATACTCACCACATTGATACAGTCAATCCAGTGTAGTCCAAAGTTCACCACCTGGGAGCAAAGTTCCAAATTTTCTCACACTACCTGGATACCACTGAGATCTGACATTCCAGGTGGGAGGGCAGGCCCATCTATAGCAGTCCAGGGCAGTTTTCACTCTTGGGCGGGCCTCCTCCATGTTCCCAGTGGCAGGGCAGGCCCACAGGGGAGGTTCCTACCCCTGAGGCGGGCTTGCACTGAGTTCCAGGTGGCAGGGTGGGCCCTCGGTGGAGCTTCCTGGCAGCCTACCCTGATGCAGGCTTCTGCTAAGTTCCTGGAGGCAGGGCAGGCCCACGGTGAGGTTCTGGGCAGCCTATGCCTGATACAGGCTTCTGCTAAGTTCCCTGATATTATTTTTTTATATCTCATCATAACCTTTCTTTTCTCTAGCATCAAGGATATGCTGACTTGGAGACTAGATGGGCTTTATCTACTAGACTAAAAAGGAAAATGCTAAATAAATCAGAACCTTAAGCCCATATTCTGGTAGAAAGGACAGTAAGTTCTATAATAAAAAACATAAGCCAAGCGCTGTTGGCATATTGAGGCTGGGCTGACTCTGCTAGAATATAAAGTCTCAGAGATGATGATGCTGGTGATGAAGAGGTGGATGTTGTGTTGATGCTCTAGCTTGTCCATCTATACCAGAGAAAAGTAGCCATTTGCTGTGTTTTAAATGTTACTCTAATTTAAGTGGTAATATTTCCTCTTTGTTTCTATTTTCAGTCTTGCCACAGTTTTCTGTTTCAATAGAACCAGAAAGTAATGTCATTGATTACAAGAACTTTAAGAATTTTTAAATTACTATCAAAGCAAGGTAAGAAAGTTATTTATCCCCACATTAGCTAGCTAAATTGAGTGCCAACTCTACTTGTTGGTGCTTGCCCAAAGTGAGACCTATGATTCATTAGCAAGTGCACCATGAATGTGAGATGGAATGATTGAGGAGGCACCACACTAATAGCTCATCTGCCTGTCCTGATGGTAGTTGATCCTGATTTTAGCCTGATTGGTTGTTCAACATAAAAAAGAAAGAAAGAAAGAAAGAAAGAAAGAAAGAAAGAAAGAAAGAAAAAGAAAGAAAGAAGAAAAGCCCTAAATATTTAAGCTCAGTGTATTTAGAATATGGGGCCAATATATGAAAGTATGAAACTATTGACTACTGACTTTTTTTTTAATGGTGTTGGTAATTGACCCAGGCCTTTCTCCCTGAGCTACAGCCTCAACCTTTTTTTTTTTTTTTTGCAATGTTATTTTGAGACAAGGTCTCATTAAGCTGCCCAGGCTGGACTTAAACTTGTAATCCTCTCTCTCAGCCTCCCAGATTGCTGCAATTTCAGGCATGTTGCCTGTATACCCGGCTTGCCTTTTTAAAAAATGCCTTAATCAGGGGTGGGGATTTAGCTCAGCAGCGTAAGCACCTGCCTTGCAAGCACTCAGTCGTGAGTTCGATCCCTGGTACCGATAAAAAAAAAGTTTTTAAAAAAGCCTTAATCAACTAGCAAATTCTGCATCACTTTTTCAAAACTAACTGCTTTTAAAACAACAATTTTGAAATGAACTGGGAAGTTCTATATTCTGGGCCATACTGATGTCAGCTGGGCTCACCTCTGACATCTGGGTGGCAGGTCAGCTGAGGATGGCTGGTCTAGGAAGGTCTCACTCATGTGTCTATGAATGGCTGGCAGTTACAGGGTTTAAAAATGACTGGACCCAGTGTGCACCTCATCCTCTTTCATCACATTCTTTTTTTATTTAAAGAGAAAAGAAAAGCAAAACAGAAAAAAAGGGAAGAAACAATACAGAATTTCAAAGAAAAAGAAAAAAAATAAACAGTAAGAAATCACTAGTTGATAAATTACATATTGTCTTCTAGATATAGTTGTTCAAGTTACAAAATTAAAGCCTACAAAGTGGACATTCAAACAGTGGGGCTGCAAACAGTTCTGTCCAATGATCCAACAAAAACTTAGCAACATGGTTATCAATCCTAAACACTTAAATATACATGCAGTTATATCCTTTAGAGCACTTTCTTTTTCTCCTTTTGCTTTTCAAGTCCATTATCTATTTAGTTATATTGTGTTTCAGCTTGCACAGTACCTTATTGATCTGTTTTGTTGTCATTTACTTTTTATTCATGTTAATTTTTTATTATTTTGAAGGTAGCAAAATACAACAGAACAAGACAGAACAAAGCCAACTGAGAAAGTGCAGTGAAATTGGTACAGAAACCCTCAACAGGTTACTGGCATAACAGTAACAGGCACCACAGTATATCCCATTATCTTCACAACAGTCATTCTTTCAATCAGGTATAGCCAAATCAAAGGGAATACAGGACATTCTAGAACTTATAAAACAGAACATTGAATAGAGCAATATCATTAATCAGAACAAAGCAAAACAGTGATAACAATATTTGCCTTCAAAGAGATGGTAGAAGGAAATACCCCCTATTTACTACACTGCATATGGTCAACCTCTCAAGAAATGTTTAGATCTCTGGCTCTCACTTGCTAACAGTGGGGAGGGAGGGGTTGATTCTCAGCCTGCATGCCAGTAGGCTCATGGGAGCCGCTGAGTGATTCTTTTTTTTTTTTAATCATGGTTAAGAATTTTATTATCAAAATTATTACATCTCTTGTGAAAGTTCAAATGTTACAGCAAAGTGTAAACACTCCACTTGAGAAAGAAGTGATGCTTCTTTCCTTCCAAGAGTTCCCCTCTCCACACCCCCAGGAGGTCTGGTTTTGACAGCACCCTGCCCACACAGAGTGGCTGGGGTCTCTGCGCGTGTCAGGCAGGGTGAGGGCCTTCTGCCCGCTGGCCTCGCCCCTTGGATAATATCTAAGGGGAGAATGCAAACCCTAGCCCAAACGGAGAGACATTTACATACATTTTATATAATATACAAAGAAACCGGCATCCCAGGCAATATGATTTCCGCTCCCAGTGCTCTCCCAGATTGATGGGCTTGTGGAGGAAATAAAAAGAAAAGTACTCTGTTGAGGTCTCCCACTGAGTGATTCTTCTCCTGCCTCATGCCAGGGGTGCTTACCGAGAGGTGGGCAAATTGCCTTTCTGTGCTGCGCCTTGAGTCCCTCCATGGTCGGAGCTCTGGGGCTGCACAGCACACAAAGGCAGTTTGCCCACCCTCTCCGTAAGTAGCTCAGGCCTGTGCTGGGATGAGAACCAGCAGCTCCAGAGCTCCCACCACATTCTTTTATCCAAAGCAGGCTACAAGGTCAGACCAGGTGAGTTAACTTCCTCCTACAACTTTATGTGCAAGGAAGGAATTGCAAAGTTTGGGGAAACATGGAGAGGTACAGAACTGGTGTCAGTTTTGCAAGCAAACTATCACAAAAGCACAGGACATTTTAAAATAAAAGCATAATGTAGTTGTTAATAACCAATGTATATAGGTACTTTGGTAGGGGCTTTTCTGAGAACTCTGAATATATTAGCACATGAACTTTTTTTTTTACAACCCTTTAAGGTTAATAATACAACTATCCCTACAGCACAAAAACTGAAAAAAAAAACTGAGGCATATAATTGTTGGATAATCAGTTCAAGACCACACAGCTATTAAGTTGCCCAGCCTACCTGGTTCCAGAGTCTATGCCTTCCAACCCTACCCACTGCTGCCTCTTTTGCAAGCATTTACTTTAAAAGTAGAGGTTTACAGTCAGTCTACACCAGTATAAAAGACTCACTTGAGAGAAAACACCAGAACCTAACTTCTCATAATGAAGACAATTTATTTGTTCAAACCACTTATAAAGAAAGTTGGTTTTTGTAACAGTATTGTTTGTTATGTAGAAACCTTATTCTTGCTTTAGCTCTAAATGAGAAAGGAAATATGCAGTTCAGTTGCTTTTCAAAAGAACTAATATCACATAGCAATGAGATCAGGAATGTGCCTTTTAAAGACATAAAAGTTAGTTAGTAAAGGGTACATCCTCACTGATATCAAAATCGTTGAGGAAGTAGTGTTGGCTGAAGCTGAATCTTTTGACCTCACTGAGACAAGCTCTTTCATCTTCTACATACTAATAAAGAATCCAGATTCTAGATTTTTGTTGTGGTTTTTATGAGGATGAAATGTAACAGTGAATGGAAGTATGTCAAGTGCTTCAAGTAATTTTAAATCATTACATTTTATCTTTATCTTATTGCAACCATGAGAACAAAACAGTATTATAATATTGTTTGTCAGGTATTTTCAGAATCATGTAGTCACTGAGGATCAAGTTTTTGTTTTTTTCGGAATAAGAGAAGATGTACAAGATGATGAAAAAGAAATGATGCAAAAAGCAAAACAAAACACAACGGTAAGATGTTAAGATATGTCTGTTTAGACCTAAAAATGGTAGGTCTAAACCTTCTTGTCCAGTCCTTCATTCTCTGTAGGTATGAAGTTGAAGGTTAAAATTTCTCTGGCTTCCCATCACTTTTAGAGTAAAAGCCACTTTCCTTGGCTTTAGTCTCTCTTCTAAGCTCATCATGTGCCCCTTTCCTACTACCCTGCCCCTTCTTCTCACACTTAGTGGTCTCCCTGCCTCCAGGTCTTCACTCTTTTCCTCTGTCCCCTACTTCCTCTTCTTTGCCTAATTCCTTTTTCCTCTAAATTTCAACATCAACATCCCTTTTCATACTAATTCCTCTGAAATAGATTCTCTGCCCCAGCTACTTGTCCCTTTAGGTTCCATGCCTGTCTCCTCAGAGTTCATTTCACACTTTCCTGCAGTGGTTCTCAATGAGAGCTTACTCTTACCTCCAAAGGGACTTTTGGCAATGTCTAGAGTCTTCTGTGGTTGTCATAACAAAGAGTATGCTGCTGAAACTTGGAGGGTAGAGGCATGGGTGCTGCTAAACTCCTACAACGTACAGAGTACCCGATATAGCAAAGTATTACCCTGTTCAAAATGTCAATCATTTTTGACTTATGGTGTTAGAAAATATGTCTAAGTTGATAAAATAAAGAATTGCTGTAAGTAAACAAGGGGAGGGGTATGTTAATTACCTCAATCATTGTAATCATTTTATAACATAGTATCTCGAAAAATGACGTAAACATTTATTTTATTTGTCAATTTTGCTCAATAAAAAAGAAAAATGTTAGGAATCCTAAAAGCAAAAACCTTTCTTTATCCTTGGAATGGTTTATTTTTAAATTCTTCAGGTCTAATTTATTCCTACTATAGGCCCTGAGATAAAATATTTTCTTGCAAAGATTATGTACTTTAGAAATACTAGTATATTATTTGTCCATGGTTCAGGGCAAGTGTTTATGGGAGCTGAGATTACTGCCCTCAGTCCCTCTTTCTTTATTGTGTTTTTCATATTATGGATTCATAGCGTTTGTTTACTTTTACATATTCATGTATTTTGCATCATCAACTATATAGTCTTTGCTTTTTAAAAAGACAGGCATTTTTATTCATGATATTAACTAAAAGTGTTTTTGCTTGTTTTGGAGTACTGAGGATCAAACCCAGGGTCTCACAATTGCTAGGCAAGTGCTATACCACTGAAATACATTCTCAGCTAAATGTTTCTCTTAAATGCAAGATTCTAAGATCGACACTAAGATTCAAAGTTAAATTAGGGGCAAAGGTGTCAATCAATTTTGGATTCAGACCTCAGCACCAAGAATAAATAATTTAATTAAGCAAGCAAGCTAAATACAGCAAAAATACCTGGCCTCAAAAGTTGATAAATGGAATTTCTCACATCATATTTGACATTTGACTCTGAAATGCCAAAATAGTTTAAAAGATAAGGCAAAAATTGTTTTTTCCAGTTGTAGGATCAGACCCAACGTTTTGTGTACACTAGGGAAATACCCTACCACTGAGGCACATCCCCAGGGCAAAGCTATTTCTAATAATTAAATAATATGACATCACTTAACTTCATATTTCTTTACTCCTTATGTCTTTAAATTAGCATTTAAACTTTATAAACAGCAAAACTCAAATTAAATAAAAAATCCAACAAACTTAGTTAAGGTCAGGTACCAGAGACCTTTTGGACCATGTGATGTTCAAGACTCCTCTACATCTATAATTCTATACAAATAAATTAGAAAATAACACCCTGGGCTTCACTGGTGGACTTGGAACCCACTTCACTGGTGGTGCTAAACCAGTCCTCCCATATTTCCCCTCAATCTAGAGGCTACTGAAGTACCTATTGTTAGGATTGTTTTTCTTTATATGTTTTTCTCTAAAGTAATTCTTCCATTTTCTCTTTTAAAAAGTTGATAAATGGAATTGCTCACATCACATTTGACTCTGAAACAGCAACAAAAGAATTGTCATATAACAGTCTCAAAGATTTAAATGACAAGTATCTTTATATTGCTGTAACGGTTTTAGAGACTACAGGTAAGTTGTGTGTGTGTAACTTTCTTTTGGGAAATAGCATATCAAGGGAGTAAATGATTTCTACAGTTTCCTCATATTTGTTTTCTTTCATAGTTAAATTTTACTTTTTTATAACATTAAAAACTTGGATCAGAGCAGAGCTCTGCCACTATGTAGTCACTGGGTGGGCCACAGGGTCCTTAACATCTCAACTGCAAAAAAGGACTGAGTTCAACTATATGCTACTTAAAGGCCTTTTTAGACATAAAATCAGGAATTCTATTTAAAATTAGAAGGAATGGAATTTTTCTAAAAGGAGCACAATAAAAATAATATATATCTCATAGGGTTATGGTGAATGTTGGCAAAACACTTAAATGGTACTTATCTCTAGGAATGGTGGCACATACCTATAATCTCAGGCATTCTGGAGGCTGTCAGGAGGTCAATAAGTACGAGGCCATCTTGGGAAACTTAGCAAGGCCTTGCATTAAAATAGAGTTGAAAGTGACTGGCAGTGTAGCTAAGTGGTAGAGCACTTTCTTAATGTGCACAAGGCTCTACTTCAATCTCAGATTCTTGGAGAAACAAACAAACCAATAATGGTCACCTATTAGTGCCATTTAATGGTTAGACCTTCTCTTCATTCTCTTCCTGTTCTGACTACTTACCGGTCCTCCTTCTTCTTTTTGGTATTGTTACTTAGCACGCTTAACATCTTGTCTGGAGCCCTGAATCCTGCTCCAGTGGCTGGAGTTGTTCATTACTACTTCAAGTCAGACCAAAATTGTGTTACTTCTAATATCTCTTGTTTATGTTATTCATTCTTTCAGGTTTATATTGAACATCCAACTAACCTTGAATAAATAATTTAACTACCTTGAGCTCATTTTTGTCTGTGGGTGCAAAATAAGAGATTTCCAAGAGTGACTCCAAAGGGCTCTTTCACCATTTAATTTTGTCCTTCCATAAGAGATGAAGAATTGAGCTAATTATTCAATTACTGAACACTTGTATATAACAGATTCCCAGTGGTTTTTGAAGAGTGTTGGCCTAGCTATTGTCTTGTTTTTGTTTGTTTTGTTTTATTCTGTTTCATACCAAGAATTGAACTCAGGACCTCATACTAGCTAGACAGGCATTGAGCCACTGAGCTAAATCCCTGGCCCCCTAGCTATTGTTTTTAGCATTATCTTAATGTTTCTGTTTTACTTTTGTTGTTCTGCCATTTATTTCAAATATTTAAAAATATGAATGATGTATAATCCCAGCACTAATGTGGCTTATAAACAAGCACCTAATGTAACTTATGAGAAAGAATTCTAAATGTGCTCTAATTGATGAACGTAATGCTTTTGAGGTTCAGATGAATGTTGCATGAAACAATGTTGTCCTGAAGATGATCAGTCCTAGCAGACATAGGGTATGAAGGGAGGGACGGTACATAGGATCATGCGACGAAGCAGGACTGCCTCCACAGAAAAAAGGGAGGAAAGTGAAGGTTAGTCTTTGAGAAGGGCAGATCTTTCAGGTTTGCTGCAGTATAAGATATGTGTAGGGAGTGTGAAGGATGTAACACTGGGAAAGAGTTTGAGGATACCAGATCTTTATATGTTATTCTTTTTTTTTTTTGGTACCAGGGATTGAACTCACGACCTTGTGCTTGCTAGGCAGGCACTTAAGCCACTGAGCTAAATCCCCAGCCTATATGTTATTCTTAACATATTACTTAATTTTAAAATGGTGATTTCTCTAGAGAGCTCGTGGGGTTTTTTCTACATCAAGCTCTTTTTCTGATTCTTCTCCATTTTTCTGCACATCCTGGCAATCTCAAGTGAACACCTGAAAGCTCAGTCTCTGGCCTGCCTGCTTTCTCTTCTTACTCCCCTGGACACATTCAACTCAGACACAGGCCACTGCTGTGAAGTGGTGGGCTTCCTTGCGTGTTGTGAGTCCAGAGGTATACTTCCACTTCTGCAAGGGTGTCTCTATACGGAGACTTCAGAAACTCCCTAGGTCCAGATTTCTCTCCACACCCCCCACCCCCTACCAGTAACTGCCATCTACACACTATTGGAAAAGTGAATGAGTGCAGAAAAGAGGCGATTGCATGAATGAGTCTGTGGAACATAATGGCAAATCACTAGACTTCTAAAAAGTGTTAACATGATGCTTTGCTGTTTCCTTAGGTGGGTTTTCTGAAAAGGCAGAAGTACCTGGCATCAAATACGTCCTCTCCCCCTATACACTGAATTTGTTTGCTACTCCTCTTTTCCTGAAACCTGGGATTCCATATTCCATCAAGGTAATGGGGCCAAGGTGAATCTTGGCTATTCACCTGGCCATTCACTCATCCTTTTCTGTGTATGGAAATCATGGAGGTGGCAAATGGGAGAAGGGTACAAGGTTACTGAGAGAACTCATAGGCCTCCTACAGAGGCAGGCAGGCATGAAATTATAGGCCTGCAGCCATCTCAGTAGTGATTTCTATCTCTAGGGCACATGCTAATTTCTAGTAAGATACCTTTGTGTTTAGGCATTCCCTGAATACTCATTATTGCATTACATTATGTGTAAACAAAAGCCCATACTATAAAAACTACAACATTTAAAATTACTTCATGGCAAGTTCTTAGAAGGGCTTAAGTTAGGGCTATAAAGCCTTAAAAATAGACCCATTTCTCATCATTTTAAGAATTTCTGATGTGCTTGTCTGTGTGTATACATTTCTGCATTTTCCAATTTGTCTCTGTGCAGAATTCTGTGTCATAGGGGGCTGGATGGGCACCCAATCACCAAGAGTGATGTCCCAAACTCTCCTGGGCCAGCACCAGTGAGCTGGAACTCACCTCGCTGCCGCTCGGGCCTGTGCGGAATTCTAGTCTCCTATCTTTCTGCTTTGCTTTCTGTCTTCTCCATTTTGACGTTCTCTGTCTCTGACTACTTTTTGTCATTTTGTTTCTTTTTTCCCTTCTTCCTCTACTTTTCCTTTCTTAAACGCCAATAGTATAGATTGAAATATTCTTTTAATTTTATATTTATTATTTTAGATATTTCATTGTATATTATTAGATTTTAGAATACTTATGAAATGGGAATTCCTGTTTCCTGCCCTTAATTTTCAAAACTTAAAGTATAATTTCTTTCATTTTTGAAAAATATGTTACTTTTTTAAAAATGGGGAATATAGTTAACTCTCTATATTTTCTGGTTTCTGTATCCATGGTTTCAGCCACTCATGGATTGAATATGTACAGATTTTTTCTTATCATTGTTCCCTAAGTAATAGAGTATGACAATGTATATAACATTTAGATTGTGTTAGGTGTAAATAATCTCAAGATGAGGGAGAATATGAATAGGTCATGTGCAAATGCTGTATGATTTCCTGTAAGGGACACATGTATCCTTAGAAACGATGCAGTTTTACAAAAGGAACATGAATAACCTTAGATTTTAGCTCATGTTGTGTATTAGAGCCAGTCCCCATGGATACTGAGAATGACTGTCATTAAAATTTGCAATTTATTACTTACAGTGTTGTTGGCTTATTGGAAAAAATATTTACCAAGCTTTAAGCAAGCTTTGAATATCTTTGTAGTTTCTTATATATGTATATTTTATTATATTATACTATATTATATGTAATATAGATTATGTGTATTATATATGACATGTACATGTATATATACAATGTGTATAATCCTATATTATAAAATACACAGTGATATACAGTGTCAAATTTATAAATATGATATATAGAACAAATTTAAATATCATATATTTTATATCACATAAAATAATTTATCTGTGGAATTTAGGTATTATATATAATTACATATAATTATATATATGTACTTGTGGAAGAAGTCAAGAAAGAAAATGTATCCATTTAATGTTTCTCTTATCCAAGAGTCTTTCCTAAAAGGGATTGCTTCATTTTCTCTTTTATCCTACTCTAATCCAATTAAAGAAATATAAAAATTAGGTAGTAGACAATCTTATCACATTTATTTGGCTGATAGAAGATTTGCATTCTGAGTCTGGTTGATTGGGAAATTAATTCAAGAATGATTAAATAGCCAGGGATTTAGCTCAGCAGTGTAAGTGCCTGCCTGGCAAGCATGAGGTTGTGAGTTTGATTTCTGGTACAAAAAAAGAAAAATGATTAAATAAAAATGAAATCATTCTATGACTTGAGAACTCAGTTCAGATTACTGAATTAAACATAAGTAATTTAGTTGAGAGAAGGAAAAATATTTCAGAGTTGGTTGCTTTGAAAGATGTGATGAGGAGATTGCAAGATGGCCGACTGAGTGGCGGCACAAGAGAGCCTCTCTGAGGAAAAAAAAAAAATAAAAACAACTCAGATGCTGGATTCTGGCAACATGGAGAAAACCAGACAAAAGGAGAGGAATTCTCACAACCCAGGAAGAAACTGAGGAAAAAGAAAAAGAAAAGAAGAAAGAAGAAAAGGAAGCATGGACAGAGGGCTGGAACTGGGCAAGCCCCAATCGCTGTACTGGGTGCATCTTAGAGTCAGGTGACTCACTATCAAGCTGAGATCGCGGCCCTGCCGAGAGCGGGGGTTGGTGAGCTTCAGACCCTTGGCTGGAGGAGGCGCTGCGGCAGGGAGTGGAAACAGCCAGTCAAGCTGCACGAACTTTGGTGAGTGACAGGAACTGGAATCCCCAAAACGGGAGGACTGACTGGGCGACATTTTGGAGTTGGGCAGGGCTGGCTTGAATCAAAACCCAAGGCAGCATCCGCTGATGACTCCTGGTCCGAAGCAGATTGGTGGGATCTGCTCGGGCAGGGCCACACCCCTGGTTGAAACCCAATAGCCAGGGACGAGGCTTTTCTGGGCCAGTGGCATCCCCAGGGAACACACAAACTTAATGAAGCATAAACTGGTTGACTGGCATAGGGGGAGGAGCCATCTCTCAGCCTGCAACTCACAGATCTGCTGCAGACTGAGGGGAGGTACTTCCCTAGCAAGTGCGCTGCAGAAAATCTGTAAGCAAAATGAAAGGCCCAGAGACCTCCACCACCCACCCCTCTGAAGGGGGCCAAAAACATGACAAGACAGAGAAAGAGCAAAAGGCTCCCAACTGTGGAACCAGGGAAAGTGAGTCCAACAGAGGTAAATGCAGAGGAGGTTGAGAGCAGCAAACCTGTAATGTCAGAGACAGCCTCATCAGAAATAAAGAAATACATCCATGACCTCATCATCAAATTTAAATCTGAAATTCTAACTCAGGTGAAGCAAGATATAAAAAGATTAATAAAAGAAGTCCTGGGTAATCCTCAAGTAGGCACAAATGAAAGAATAGAGGAACCCACAGAAAGGAGAGAAGCCTTTGATGAAGAATATAAACAAAATCTAGAATATATGAAACAGATCCAAAGAGAATATCAGGAAATTAAAAACTCCATTGGAACCTGCCAAAACCTTTTAACAGAAACTAAAGACAAACTTTCAAAACTTGAAGATAGATTTGCAAAGTATGATTGTGAAAGGAAGGATTTCTTAAAAATAACAAGGAACCAGGAAGCAACGATACAAAGGCTAGAATATGACAAGAGGATTTATAACCTAAGAATAAAATATGTGAAAGAAGATGCAGCCATAAATACAAATGAAATAAAAAGTCTATTCACAGAAATAATTAAGGAAAACTTCCCAAACCTAGGTAATGGAAGTGAAGTTCAGATAAATGAGGCATATAGAACTCCAGCCAGCTGCAACCCAAACAGATCTACACCCAGACATATAATAATCAGGATCCCAGAAATCCATCACAAGAATAGAATATTAAAAGCAGTCAGAGAAATGAAACAGATTACCTATAAAGGAAAACTAATCAAAATCACAGCAGATTTCTCAATGCAAACCATCAAATCAAGAAGAGCTTGGAGTGAAATCTTCCAAGCCCTGAAAGAAAATAACCTCCAACCCAGAATGATGTACCCTGCAAAACTGTCTCTCAAAATTAATGGAGAGACAGGATATTTCCACGACAAAGAGGAACTGGGGGAGTTTGTAACCACCAATCCAACCCTGCAAGGAATACTGAAGGACATTCTAGAGAGAAAGAAGAATAGCACCAGGGTTCCAGGAATAATGGCAGAAAGGCCTCAAAGAAAGGAGAAGACAGTGGAATGAAGGAGAAAAGTAAACAAATAACAACAGAAAAATAGCATGGCAGGGATAAGATAGAGAAAATTGGTTATATCACTGTTTTATCTTGACTGATTTTATTTGAATCTGGTATGCTTGAGAGTGTTGAGTCTGAGAGTAGGGGCAACTACTCTGAAGATGACAGGATTCAATAGGATACCAATTTTGGTTTGATTGTTAACTGCCTTTGAAGTCCTATAATGTCTCCAATGTTTAGATTTTATTAATAGTGTAATGCTAAGTTTATATTATATTTGACGATACAGACAACTTTATTGAAAAGAGACATCATAGTGACTACCATAGATCACCTAGTGTTGTGTTTTTGTATGTTCTTTTCATTTTGCGTTTCTCTAGGAATTTGTATTGCTGACTTGTTTTGATTTGTTTCTCCCTCTAGTACAGAAAGGCTAGGTATATGTGTAGAGACTTTACATGTGTAGAACTTCTAAGTAGTTTACGAGAATGGATTATAGTTATTGTAAAGGAAAAAAAAAAGGAAAAGAGAATATTCTAAAGGATATAACTGCATGTATGTTTGAGTGTGTGGAATTAATAACAATGTTGCTAAAGTTTTAGTTGGATGGATGAGCAAAACTGACTGCATTCTCACTGTTTGAATGTCCACTTTGTGGACTTTACTTTTGTAACTTGAACAACTGCATCTAACAGGAAATTATGTAATTATCAACTAGTGATTTTTGGGGGCTTTTTGTTGTTGTTTTTCTTTTTGTTTTGTTTTGTTTTTGAGATTTTGTATTTTTTCTACCCTTTTTCTGTTTCAAAATTTTTTCTTTAAATAAAAAATGTTTTTTAAAAAAAAAGCAAGAGGAGGAAAAGAAAGTGCTCTAAAAGAGATAACTGTATGTATATTTAAGTGTGTAGGATTGATAACCATGTTACTAAGTTTTTGTTGGATCAGTGAACCGAACTGTTTGCAGCCTCACTGTTTGAATGTCCACTTTGTATGCTTTAATTTTGTAACTTGAACAACTATATCCAAGAAGACAATATGTAATGTATCAAATAGTGATTTCTTACTGTTTATTTTTTTTGAAATTCTGTATTGTTTCTACCCTTTTTTCTGTTTTGCTCCCCCCCCTTAAAATAAAATTAAAAAAAAAAGACTTGATGAGCCATTGAAATGGATTTGAATCGTTCTACAAACAGGTACAAGTTAAGGATTCACTAGACCAGTTGGTAGGAGGGGTCCCAGTCACCCTAAATGCACAAATGATTGATGCAAACCAAGTGACATTTGACCTGGAACCAAGGAAAAGCATAACAACTGTCAGTGATGGAGTGGCTTCATTTTTGGTGAATAGCCTATCTGGAGTAGCAGCACTGGAATTTTTGGTGAGATAAATTCTCCTGCTGTAGTTGTAAGATAATGTGCACCTTCCCCCCACCCCCTACTTGGAATGAAACAAGTGCCTAAATATTGAGGTACACCCCATCCCTTTTTTAAAATTTTGAGAAAGTGTCTGGCTAAGTTATTCAAGTTGGGCTCAAATTTATAATCCTTCTGCACCAGCCCCAGAGTACTGGAATTACCATTATGGACCACCATGTCTAGCTTGATACATACTTATTGACTGTATAATTTGACTAGTGTGCAGAGCAGAAGTGGCAGATTTTATGCAAGAATTCAGTGAACTGTTCCACAATGTTCATTGAAGCATATGAGTACCTGAGACAATCTGCTAACCTGTTGAGTGGTCTTTGAGGAAGATAAATCCATCCATTTTGTTTGAGAATTAATTGTGCACCTTCTCTTATACTGATAAGACTGTATTAGAATCTGGAAGGTTCAGAATATGGATACATATAGCAGTGAACATCAGTTGTAGAAATATCATCACCCCCACACCTTTTATCTTTTTTTCAGGACCACAAAAGGGTCAAATGTAGAAGCATACCTTCCTTAAAGGACAGTACAACCTAGTCTCCTTTACAGTTTACTTAATCATCTTCTCTCCCAGCACATAATTCCAAATCTCAAATAATACACAAGTAAGTTAACAATGCAGGTCAATGACAGCACCATGTATATATCTCCTGAGCACTCACTGAGTACTTAGATATTGTGTCAAGAAGCTTATGAAGAACATAGCTAATACCTACTTAATCAGCAGTATGAGCTAGAAAATATTATCTTTGTCATTTTATGGCTGAAGAAAGTGAGGCTTCTTACCTCTGATTAAACAACTTACCCAGAATTACTAAGGGGTGTCATTGGAACGCAGAACAATGCACATTTGGCATCAGACCTTGAGTTGGTAACCTTTTTGCTATCAGGAAACAGATATTGTAGCTATGCTATCATATCTGCTCCACTCTGTGTTTATAAGAACTCTTCTATGTCACCACTTCACAGTGAAACTGGACTAGATAACCCCTGTGATGCTGATTCATAATTTGTCTTGGTTACTTTTCTCTTGTTGTTGAGACAAAAAACCTGACATCCAAAGTGAAGCAAAGGAAGGTTTATTTCTTACAGTTTTGGGGATTTCATTCCATACTCAGGTGGCTCCATGGCAGGATGGCATGGTGGGGTAGACTTTCATGGCCAGTGCAAACAGCAAGAGCAAACAGAGAAAAAGAGAGAAAACACACCTTCTTTCTGCCCTGACACTGTATGCTGGCTCCACTCCTGGGTGGGTGAAACACTCATACCAACAGCACTAGACAATGAACCAATCACAAATGCTAGATTCAGCCATATCCATGATTGCATGAGGCTTGGGAGTACCACCTAGACACAAACCATAATTCCTTTCACTTCAAGACTTAGAGCTGGGCTGGAGGTTTAGCTCAGTGGCATAAGTGTTTGCTTGGCAAATGCGAGGTTGTGAGTTTAATCCCTGGCGCATGCACACACACACACACACACACACACACACACACACACACACACACAAAGACTTAGAGCTACCTCCTCACCTCTTCCCTTCTCCTGCTTCAATTCCTGCATTTCATCCCTAAGAAAGAAACTCCCAGATTACCATATGATTTAAGAAGCATGTCAGCATTTGTTTCTGGAGCATCCTTCTCTCTTCATTTCATCAGACTTTTTCCATATCCCCTAATTCCATTATTATTTTCCAGGCTTTGTAAAGTTACTTGATACCACATCTGTCAGAACTAAAGTAATGGAGGATGGGTTTTTGTTGTTGTTGTTGTCTGTAGCATTTAATAATTATGAAAGTTAGAAGTTTGTAATGCACAGATTTAAAGGGTATGTTTTGTAGAAAGCACTACTTATAATCTATTCATGCTTTTGAAATTTTCCTTTTCAGGTCAAAACTATTCCCCAGACCTCCCAGAAGAAAACCAAGCTGTCAAACATTACCGAGCATTTGCATACTCATCTCTCAGGCGAAGTTATCTTTGTATTGATTGGGTTTCAAACTATGAAACTTTGTTTGTGGGAGAATATCTGAATATCACTTTAACTGCTGAAAGTCCATATTTTCACAAAATAACTCATTATAATTACCTCGTAAGTACAGGAATGGTACATGTGTATCTTTTTCATCCACCTTGAATTTTTCTCCTTGCTTATAGAGAAGCATTAGAATACTCCTTATGTTGTATTTACAAAATGCTCTCAAGATAATCTCATTTGAATCTCAGTTTTTCTAAAACTCTTGAGATAAGGCATGATTTTTATGACCATTTTACAAATAAGGAAAGTGAGGGACAGAGAGGTTGTAAGACTCGCCTAGTTCAGATTTTTTTTTATATGAAATGAGGACCATTGATTCCTGGCTCAATAACTCTTGATAACACCAAAAAAGAAAAAAGTAATTAAATCACACCACCTCTGCTGTTTTTTATGGCCAAAGATTATATGGCTGTGCCTAGTTCAAATATGTGCATTTCGTTGGCACAAAAGGGGGGACAAAACTCTGCTCTGAAGAACTGTCACGTCATATCTGTGTCATGGCAAGTCAGCAACATCCCTATTAGATCAGTGCTATTAGATAAGGCAGCAAGTCAGTCAAACCTGTGATGAAACCTAGGAAAGAATGGAAAAAATGTCCAGAGCTTCCTAATAATAGCCAAAATTTAAATGAATTATTTCAGTTTCCCAGCCAAACAGAGCAGAATGGCTTTTATCAACATTTTTGAAGAAGAAAATGAGGGCTGTAGAAAAATATTTACAGATTAGAAAAACTGTTTATAGACTATATAACATGTATGCAGCCCTGCTTGCTGAGGACAGTTTAAGAGATCTTTGAAAATGTTTTTGCTTTATGTGATTTTTTTTTTGAGTATCAATTTAGATTCTAACTCATGGCTTTAAAGCTTAATCCCCAAATAAGAAGGACTCCACTTATTCATCTACTCTTTTTAATCAATAAAATAAGAGGAGATTTTAGTAATGGCATATGATTGTTTGTTTGTTTGTTTTGTTTGTTTTGCACCAGGGATTGAACTCATGACCTAGCTCTTGCCAGGCAGGCGCTTATGTCGCTGACCTAAATCCCTGGCAATGGCATACGATTTGAAATACATAGAAGTACAAATTTTACCTCTACAATTGCATAGGTGTATGATTTTGAACTAAAATCAGTATAAAGTTAGTTATTTCCTGAGCCTCTATTTCTTTAATGGAAGTAATATCCCTATCCCACTAGTGTACTTGAGAATTAAAGAAATTAAATACATATAAAGTTCCTGTCACTGTACATACATACACGTTACTTTATTTTTCTTAAACATAGTTTTTTGCTCTAGCTCAAGGCTCCATCCTGAGCCACAGTTTTGTTTGTGTATTTATTGTTGCTTCTTGTGTTTATTTTTAGATTTTATCCAAGGGCAAAATTGTACAATTTGGAACAAAGGAGAAAGTTCCAGGTTCACCTTATGAAAATATAACCATTCAAGTGACATATAATATGGTTCCTTCAGCTCGACTCCTGGTGTATTACGTCATCACAGGAGAGCAGACAGCAGAATTAGTATCTGATTCAATCTTGTTCAATACTGAAGAAAAGCACCAGAACCAGCTGCGGGTGAGGGGAAAATCATACATCACAACAATTTCCTTCTAAATGAAGGAGGCTGTCAGAGCATCTGCCTCTGGACAGTTTCGTCTCATACAAATACTCTTTCCTTTTTCAAGTGACCTTTAGGGTTCATATGTCCCCAGATGCAGAAGCATACTATATTCTCCAGGCCCAACTGTATGTGTCTCTTCATTGTTTTGTTGTTATTGTTGTTTTATGGTGTTAGGGATCAAACCCTTTTATGTGTTAGGCAAGTGCTCTACCACTGAGCTGCATCCCCGGCCCAAACTATGTCTCTTTATGTGGCTACTAGACTCATGGGTGGCACTAACCCCAGTTGACAGGACAGCTAAAAACAGTCACACAAGCCCATGAAGGGAGTTAAACCATGCAGTTCTGTAGCTGCAATGGGGTGGGATGGTTTGGTGCAGTGCCTCACCAATTATGGCCACCAGGACAGGCTGTGGGCAAAGAAATGAGGGGACACTTGTCTGCTTTTCTATAATCAACTTAATGTGGTGGTTTTTAGGAAAGTAAGTGATGTTGTGTTAGTTCTGAAAATACCACCATCTTTTTTTTTTTTTTTCAAAATGTAGCTTTAAGTGCTTTGACCATGGTAACCCTTATAATGAAGAAATCAGTTTACTATCATTTAGAAGAGTTTGAGGATTTGGAGCAGGGTGGTGGAGGCATTTATAGATGCAGCACAAAAAAGAGTAGATATGAAATTTTGAGGTTTGAACTCTCATTAAAATCTGTGGTACAGAAAAATTTGAAAAGTACGCAATTCTCTATGTTCACATTTATTTTTGCTACCTTCAATTATGTTCTAGACTTAACTTTCTTTGAGTAAGGAAGAATTAATTGAGAAATTATAAACACATTTAGGTGGGTAAAGGGTATTGTTCAGTGGTACAGGATGGCATGAGAACCTAGGTTTGATCCCTAGCACACCAAAAAGAAAAGAAAAAATAAAGTCAGAGAGGGAGGATATTTAGGATCAAAATTAAAACTCGAATCAGCCTGCTCTACAAGTACTCCCCAATTTAGAACCTACAACCCTTATTTAAAAGAACAAGAAGTTGTGTTTTTATATTTTGCTAGCAACTTAAAAATTAGTTACTTCCTTCTTTGATTCACTCATCCATTCATCCATTCATTTTAGATGTTATCTTGATTGTAGCATGTGTTTTACATACAAAAATTATGGATCAGTTTCCCCAAATCTCCTCCTATTTTCTTAAAATTCAGTTCTTGGTTTAATTTTGACTAGGTAGGTATTTATAAGTACAGAATGACAAGCTGAGGAATAAAACTGAGAAATTTGGTCTTTTCAGTTGACAAACGTATGCCCTGTGTGTGTCACAGGCTTGCTATAACCATGCATGTAATGATTAGTGCCCTTAGTTCTTTGGAATAATGACTTACAGATCTGAATAAGTTCAACATTTTCCCTTTCTGGACAGGTGTTTCATGCTTTATGGAAGAGTGACCTGAGCTGTGGGGTAGGTGGTGGCCGTGACAATGCAGATGTATTCCATTGAGCTGGACTCACCTTCCTCACCAAGGCAAATGTAAATGAGCCCCAAGAAAATGGTAAAACACTTTGCATTTTTATTACTGAAATTTACATTGGAAGTTTGCTTTCCAGATCCCATTTTTGTCCCTCTTTCAGGATATTCTCTATACTGATCTTAGAATTCTGTGACTTTGTAACTCACCGGCAAACAATGTTTCATTTGCTTGTAGGATAAACTGTGAGTTCCTCAGTGCAGTACCCACAACCTTCTAGCATCTTCTTCCTGGCTCTTTCCAACCATTTCTCATCCTGCTCTTCTGTAACTCATGGGTTTGTTTTGTTTGTTTGTTTGTTTGTTTGTTTTGTACCGGGAATTGAACTGAAGACCTTGTGCTTGCCAGGCAGGCACTGTGCCACTGAGCTGTATCCCTGGCCCCTGTAACTTGTGTTTAAGCTATACAGACCTAAGTGTAATTCTGAAATGGTTCCGTGCTCTTTTACACCTTTGGGCCTTTACTCACTGAAACTGCTTTTTACTTTATTATCCTGGAAAAGCTAGGATAAGAATCATCTCTTCTATTTGGGATCTTCCTCTTCTATGGGGAGAATTCTGTAAGGAGTAGATCTGTGTATAAGTAATATAATAACAATTCATTTTTGTGCGTACTTACACTTAATTTTATAACTTGTTCTACCCTCAGCACTATGAACTCTTTAAGGGAAGAAAATAAATTTTAGTCACCTTCTCTATATGCTTTTAAAATTGTTCTGATGCTGTGGTATTAATGCTTATGTGTGTAATACTGTATCTCAAAGAGTAAATGAGAAAAATAGATTAACTGATAGAAATTTTGCTCACTCTAAATGCTTAGTCACTCTAAACAAAGGATCAAAAAGGATTCAAATCCATACTCAGATAAGATAAAACAAATCAAACTAAATTTGCCAGACAATGACCTCTACTATGATACAACAAGTCATACTAAAGATGTGTAGAGGATAATGTTTTATCTGAAGCAGGATTTCAATGTGGATTTGCTGAATGAATGGCTTATGAATGTTTTAAATATTTGGTTTCATGGGACTACTTTATGGATTTCTCTCTCTTTCTTTCAACAGATAAACCTTGTAAAGAAATTCTCAGGCGAAAAAGAAATCTAGAAAAGAAAATAGAAGAACAAGGTACTCTAAAAGTTTCATGTGATTGTTAAAAAGTTATGAGCATAGCATTTGAAAACTGTAGAAAATTAAACATTTTATAATTTTCCCTATTTCAAAAGCGACAGGTGAAGATAAAGAGATATATATATATAGATCTGGCCCATGACCCTCAGAAAGATTAAACCAAATAAACATAGTAGTTCACATACCATAGCCTTAATTAGAGGTAAATAGGACTTTATTATTTCTGTCTCTAAAATACAAAATATTAACTTTTGTTGCAAATATTTCTTCCATACAAACTTCATCCAGCAATTAAAATCATATTCTTCTATTTTATTTTGACAAGATCTTTGATTTGATTAACTTGGGACATTTCCAGAAATCTATATTTTACTGTTTGTTTGTTTGTTTGTTTGGTACCTGGGCTTGAACTCATGACCTCACATTTGCCAAGCAGGCTCTTACACCGCTGAGCTAAATCCTGAGCCCCCAGAAATCTATATTATATTTCATATGTTTAATGTTAATAACATTTCAAAGTTATCCTTTGGAAAACAAACTAAGGAGAGTTATTTAAACCATTGATAACTTACTATCTTAAAGTAGAAAGATTTTTCTGGAAGTTAGTGATCTGAGTTCAGCTAATAATCATGCTTGTAGTAATACAATAATTTCTTCTGTTTACATAAGAAGTATTGTAATTCTGACCTCCACTGTCTATTCTAACAATGTGGAAAGAAATAGACCGATTAATTTGAGCACTTATGATGATGAATGATTCCACTAGTGAAGGTCTACAAACTATGTCATGTAAGATATATCTGAAAAAGTAGGGTTTTAGCAGGAAGAAGGAGATTCCTGTATAGTAAGGACAGGCATCCTCAAACACTTGAAGGCTTCTTGGATATTTAACTTATTTTACTCAAAGCATGCTGAACTTACAGGGCCAGGGTCCAAAGTTAGTATTTAGCTCAGATGCAGGAAGCCGTTTGCCATTGGTGTGAACTGGAACGGACTGCCTGGAGAGCTCACTTTCTTCCTATTCCCACAGTAGTTCCAAGGAGAGGCTGGTCAGTCAACTAGCTATAGCTGTTATAGGTATGGACACCATTTGTCGGTAGAAACCAAGTGGCCCTCAGGATCCCTTCTAAGCCTGAGGTGTTATGATTTATTTATCACCATTCAGCTGCTAAGTACAAACATGCGGTCCTGAAGAAATGTTGCTACGACGGAGCCCATCGTAACGACTATGAAAGCTGTGAGGAGCGAGTTGCCCGGATTACTATAGGTCCACGCTGCATCAGAGCTTTCAGTGAATGCTGTCTCCTTGCCAACAAGATGCGCGTGTCTGTTAAATACAAATTACTAAGCAAAGGTGAGTTTGACATTTTCTATCAGAGTTCTGCCCGCCATAGTATGCATGGATGGGGGTGGCTTTCTGCTGCTTTTATGTAATTCTAAGATTTTATGCTGCTAAGAAAGGTAATTTTCCTGCTCTATTTAAAATTGAAGTTAGAAATAGACTTATGCCTATAGGAAAAATCTGTTATTCTTAGGAACTTAAAAAGGTATCATACAGAGCAGAGTGTACAAGTCTAGAGTAAGATTTAACATTTCCTCAAACCAAGTTATTCCAGAAACTTGAATGTTTATTCTTTCTGAACCTCAAGTAAGGCTTGGATGAGATATCTCTAGCATGTCTTTAAATTCTAACATTCTAGGATGCTGTAATATTGCAATTATTGAAAATTCTGTGTATACCTACCCAACCAAACATAGCAAAGACCCGATCTAACATAAAGTTAAGTACTTATTTTAACAACTGAAATTTTATTTCACTTTAAGCTATGATGCACATATTCAAATTTATATACTATCTTTAGAGAAGAAACCCCAAATAATCAGATGAATTATAAATGATAGTTAAAAGACTAAATGATAGCTTAAAGGATATGCAGAGATACCCACATTTTTTGAGGTAGCATTCTTAGGTTTATTCACACAGGGATTTCAAAAGTGTGAGAAACACTACTCCAAATAGCTAATACAAACGAACCTTCCCCACCAAGTGACTGTGTATGAGCCTTAATGCTGCCAATGTCAAACATAAACTGAGATGAGAATATTGTATGAAATTAGAGATAGTAAGTATTTCCTGAGTGATTTTTTTCTTACTCAGCTGACACTGCGTACTATGTCAGGATCAACTACTTTGAGGAATATTTGTGGCAAATCTCAGATCCATAGCAACCTCTTTGCATCTTCCCATAAGCTTCAAGAGTGCCAAGGTGATTTTATACAGCATGGCTCTGGGGCTGTCTCAGTGAAATGTTAGTGTCACCTTACTAGATCTTTATAAAGAAGAAATAAAAAAGTGTAAATATTGTTAATAAATAAATATTATTAAATAAATTTTGCTTATTTGCATTGGCCTTCAAGGATGAAGGTCTCTAAGAAACACAGCATTACAATCACTTAGTGTTTTAAAGTGTTTCCCATCAATCATTTCATCTTATAAAACCATTGCAGTAAAGGAAACAGTGCAGGAATTATTTTTTCCAAATTAAATAGGGAATTTTGGGGAGACTGTGATTTTCTGTAGTCATAAGAGGTACATTTAGATCCATATTAAAGTCACGTCTCTCATTTTCAGTTGTGACTGTTGTTATGTATAATGATTTTTTTCAGTTTTAATCAAAATTTAAATAAATTAATGCTTATTGAACAGCTAATTATAAACCAGAAAAAATCACAAATTATATTCCACAGAAAAACATATATTCTCACCCAGTTATGTAAATCATAATAAAAAAGTTTCAGTGCTACAAAAAGATAGTGATCAATTTCCTCTAATACCTAAGGCCATAATCAAGATAAATTTATATGGCTGAATATTTTACATAAGGTAACATTGTAGGAAAAACCTCTTGCCTGAGAATTCAGTGATCTAGATTCTAGCACAAGCTATGATTTTGGGTAAGAGACTTAAACTCTCTGAGACTTGTAAAGTGGGGATATTACACTGTCAAAATTGTATTATAAAAATAATCCTTCCCCTGCCTTCTTAACAACATGGTTAATGAACAAATAACTTGAAAGAGGAAATTCCATTTTAAAAATCATAGGCTTTTAATCATTTTTCTTCAACAAATCTAAAGTTTTAAAAAATTAAAAAATTATTACTACATTGAATAATTTACTGATGAAATATTATTGCCTTTCAGACTGAGGACTCGCAAAGATTTTACTTCATTCCTAACCACAACTGGAATAATTCACTTTCATTTCCCACACAACTTGACCTTTTGCAGATTACACCTATTTTCCATGCCTTCCATTTTGCTGGAAACTAAAATCAAACTTGATTAAATATAGTGATAAAATCTTCCTTTAATGATTATAATTTACCAAACCATCCTCATAAATGAGAATAAAATGGTTACAAAATTTTACCAGAACAGCTCAACTGCCAAATCTTTTGCTATGCCCAGTCATCCCACCTAGTCTATGATCAGATTTCAAGGCTCTGTAACATAGAACAGAAGGGTGTGTGCATAGCCTTCTTCCCTGACGACTGTGAAAGAATTCCAGCGGACAATCCAAGAGGAGCTGGAGTTCTCAACAGCACGTGCTGCCACCTACTCCAGTCCTAGTCAAAAGATGTTCATAATTACTGTGTTAAGTCATCACAGAAAGATTCACTACTCCAACAGGATAGGAGAGGACTTACAGTGATACAAATTTATGAATGTAACTGTTTTAATCAGAATATTTAAATTAATAAAATACTTATCACCCATATTGATAAATTTTCATTGATAAAATGTTATCCTACTTACGATTTAACTGTCAATTTAATTCCTGGCCAATTTTCAATACTGCACAAATAAATCTAGGCTTCTCCATTTTCTTTCTTTTTAACTGGTCAATTATTTTTATATAAATTTTACAGGAAGACTTTAATTCAGGGTTTTGTTTCCATTTCAGTTTTATCTTATGGGAATTCCTACAGTAGTCAGTTTCTTTTTATTTGTTGGCTATTGTCTTTGACATATCTAACTGGGGAGAAAAATGTATAGGTATTAACACTTTGAAGATTTAGCGGAGTGTAGCACTACTTAGTCAATGCAACACCCTGGGTTCAATCCCAACATCAAAAACAAAACAAAACAAAAAGTAATTTCAAAATTTGATATTCACATCATTTTGTCTGTAACAAGCTTTCTTTTTTGTTGTTGTTTTTGTTGCTGTTGTTCTCTTTTTTGACACAGAGACTCACTGTGAAGTTCACATTGACCTTGAACTCACTTTATAGCCCAGGCTGCCTTTGAACTCACAGCAAGCCTCCTGCTTCAGCCTCCTGCATACTAGGATTATAGATATGTGCCACCACACCTGGCTTATAACAAGTTTTCTAAATGTAATTTTACACATTTTCAATTTTATTACATTAATTTCTAATTATAATATACATTATGAATTGAAAACAAGATTGAGAATATTATTTCTTGTAGCTAGGAGCAAAGAACATTAAGATAAATACATAGACATCAACAGAATTGGAGCATTTTGCTTCAGGTCAACATTCTTTGTCCAATAAGGCAATGAATCTTAGACGACATTTGGGGAATTTTCCTGTCAAAAATGGAATTAACATAAAATATGGTACTTGGAAATTGTTATTTGCATCTTTGATAATGCTAGATAAAATGTTACTCTATACATAAGTAATGTCAAAACGTAAGGATAGTTATCATACAAGAAAGACTAGCCTATTAGTGGGTAAGGATCAAAATATCTGTTTCAAATTCTTTCAGTATTGTGGGTAGCATTAGACTACCTCTCTAGCAAAGTAGGCTCTGAAATGTTCCCTAAATATTTACCAATCTGATTTTGTTATATAAGTCGAGTTCACATAATTTTAACCGTTTGTTTACCTTCTCAATCTTCCCTATTGATTAAAGCTGAGATTCAGCACTTCAAGTTTAATGCATTTTTTTCAAATTATCATAATTGGAAATAAATGAGTAAATATTTTACACGATAGATTCCTTGACATACAAGCACAACATTTACATATATGCATCAGGGACTATTTTGAAAAATTTTTTAAATTTTATTTTAAAGAGGATAAAGCAGAATAAAACCAATCAAAACAAACCAGTGTAAGAGATACAGGACTTCAAAACATTACAAAAATCAACAATAGTTACCATAATGCCCTTGATGTCTTCAAAATAACTGCAGATAACTTTGAACATAGTAAAAATCAAACAGAACAGAATAAAATAGAAACAATAAAAACAAAATAATGAATGCAATAAAGGACTTCAAAACAAGCCAATAGCAAATCCAAAATTGCTACCATAATATATTTTGCTATCTTTAAAATAGCTGCTCTTGCCATTGGATTTAACACAATCAAACAAAACAAGTGAGAATAAAACAATGGAAACAATATAGCCAAACAAAACAATGGAAACAATATAGGACTTCAAAACAAGACCATAGGGAATCAACAATGGCTACAACCCTCAGAAGGAGACCCACCCCCTAGATGCCACACTGCATACCGCTATCCTCTGAACCTATGATCAGACCACTGGCCCTAGACCTGCAATGCTAGTGAAACACCAAAGCACCACAGGCATCCAATTGCATTTCACCTGGATAGCTATCGTCACAGCCTGTTTCTCCAGATAAACTGCTCGTTTATGGGGGGTGGGGGAACTGGTACTTCATGTTTGCCAGTCTGCATTCTGGAAAGGGCTGAGTTCTGTCTGTCCCCAGTCCAATGGTGACCCGCTCATGGCGCTGGCTCCCAGACTGGGCTTACTTCCTGGTGTGACCTTGTTATCTCCCTCCCCCACTGCCCAGTCTGAAAACGACCCATCAGGGGCTATTTTGATCAGTCATCAGAGAATATTAAAAACCCTTACTGCTATCCTGGACAATCCCTGGCATAGCTCTGTCCTTGACCACAAGTAGCAACTCTCCTTAAGTCACCACCAAATTCACCTCAGTCCTTGGGCTCTAAATATCCCCAAAGAATTCTCCCACTACCATTCCCTTCACATCTGATTAATATGCCATTTCCACAACTCCTTTCCCAGCTCCTGTTTTCTATTTAGTCTAATTTCCTTCTTGGCTCTCTTTAATCTGACCTTGGACAATTTCACAAATACCCATGGCTTCCAATGCTGCTTTTGTACTCATATTTATACCTTTAATCTGATTTTTCCCCCTCTGGTTTTCAGACTCTCTTTCCAATTGTCTACTTCATTAGCATCTATCTCATTGGCATCCTAAACTCAACACTTTAAACTCAGTGCAAACAATTTTTTATTTGCCTTTATTCTCCTTTCATCCAGTTCTGCTTCCATTGCTCTCTAACCAGTAATCAACATTTTGCAAACAGCCAGAAATCTGGGAGTCATTCTTGGAATCTCTTTCTTCCCTTTTCCACATATACTCGATCACTAAGTCCTATTCATTCTAACTTTTAAATACCTTTCAAACTGGTCTACTTCTGTACATCTCCACTAGTGTGTACTCTAACCAAGCCCATTCCATATAACAACATCTAACTGATCTGTCTGCAAGCTCTCTTGCCTTCCTCTTCTGTGAGTACATTCCAGTGAGATATCCAGAGTGCTTTATTTAAAAGAAAAGCAAGCAGTTGGTACTGAATGATATATTTATTGAAACCTACAAGGTCTGCCATGATCTGGCCCTGTCTCTCAAGGTTCACATCTGTCATTTATTCCTTCTATTGTGGGCCCCCGGGTATGCTGCCTCAAATGCTTAGACCTGCTTGTTTTAACCCTGTTAGTTCATAGGTTTCCTTCACAGACTAGATTGATCTTTGCTTCCTCATGAAAGCATCTTATCTACAGCATACTAACTGACACTCCCAGCTCTAGTCTTCTTTAATTTGTATTTTTCTTTAAATAATGACAGTGTGATATTACTGAGATGTGATAAAAATATAGTGAATATTTAAATTTTTATTACAGTAAAAAAAAAAACCCACCTTGTCCTTAATCCCCTTCCAAATGTTTCCCTTCACTTGAAACATATTTATCCCGTGGTTCTTGCCACTTTCTGAAGCAGTTCTAAAGTCCTCTTTCATGTGTATCTTTAACTGTGCTAGTATGGCTGCCTTGCTGTCCTGAATTGTTTCAAAACATTTGCTTTTCATGGTCATTTCATCTTTGGAAAGAGCAAAAAGTTGCATGTCATATCATCTGGCAGATAAGGTGAATGAGGGCAGAGTGTAATGTTTTTATTTGACAAGACTATTCATAAATGTTTTGAATTGGTCAGGACCTTAAGGCACTCATGAAAAAGGACTTCCAGAACTACTGCAGAAAGTGGCATGAATAATGGGATAAGTGTATATATGAGTGAGAAGAATATTTTGAGGGGGGATAAATGGCAATGCATTTTTTATTGTAATCAATTTTTAAAACTTGTATTTAAACATTCATTGTATAGTTTGATCACAGTGTTACCAGGTTGAGGATCTTGTCCAGCTTCTTGATGTCTTAAATAAAGGATTGAGAAAGATCTCCGGGAGTTGCAGTATGATCACAGACTTTCAAAAGCTTTGTCAGAGATTCTAGCAAGGAGCATAGCTACTCATAAACCTTTGACTGAGGAAATGGTCCTCCTCTGTCAGGGGTGGTCATCCTCTTCCACTGAGTATGAAGCTTAGAGAGGGATACCCATGAAGCAGTGAGGGAGAAAGGAGACACCCAGCTAGCCTCAGTGATTATTTCCAAGAGAAAAGACAAGGTGCGCTTCACAGATTGGGAGCCAGCCAGTAAGAAGGGCTCAAGGCTGCAATGTACTTGCTGTTGACGAGTTTAAAGCTTAGGGTTTGGGGGTTGGGTGTGACATGTGACTTCTGCCAGTGAGCTGCTTGGCTCATCTCCTCCTTCATATGGTAGAGTTTCAAGCTTTTACAGCCCTTAAAGGAACTTTCATGTCATCCAAAGCCCACATGGAGGTCAAATCTGCATAGTCAGTGACATGATACTTAGAGTTGGTGTCAGCCAACAGTTGCAGAAGCCCAATGGATATATTCCCAGGGACTCACTGTGTATAAATTAAACTACCTACATTTTCCCATCGTGTTTAGATCTGGGCATTCTTGTCCTGGGCTGATATTGAACTCAGAAGGTCTCAACATCTTCTTAACATTTGTCTTCCTTCTTGTAGAGGACCACCTGGATGGCTCTCCTTGAATATAGAGTAATTACTTCCACTTTGGCTAAACCAGGCCCTATCTGAGTACTGATATGCACAGAGCTGGCTATTTCCTTTTTCCTGCAATTGGCTGTAAGCTATGTAAATAGGGCTAGCTGAAATACTGATGATGGTACTTTGAAACCAGACAACAGTCACTTGTTTGTTTTTTTGTTTTTTGTTTTTTGTTTTTTTGGTCTCAGTGTAGCCCTAAATGGTTGAGCCCAGCGGGATGCAGAGCCAATACTCCAGGGCCCTCAACTGGGTTTGAGCCTTGAGATAAGAGGTTATGATTTCCCAGGGCACATCAGAGCTGAAGCACCAGCCTCCAAAACACTAAATGCTACCACAGTTGTGTTATGCAGATTGATCTTTCTGTGTATCCTTCTCTCTTCATATTGCAGAGGTGCATTTGGGTCTCCTAGCTAGTTCAGCTCACAGTACTCACATAATTTCTGCAGTTCTCCCAGTCACTCATCCTCTAGCCTCTCCCTTCTTAGTGAATTAATAAAATCTGGGTTAGTCTCTGGGTTGAGGCCTTTGTTCCAATAAACCTTCATCTTCAACTCAGGAGCACTCAGCCACTCATAAATATAAATATGTCTTAGTGTCTTCATTCTCGTTGCAGGTTGCACTGGAAGTGGTAGACAGAAATTAACTCACTAAAACTCCAATAACGTTTCCATGGGATTACAATTATAAACTTCTTGGGCCATGAGGAGGACAGAAAAAGGGACCTCTGTTCCTTTTAACCTGGGAGTCCCATGAGTTTCTATTTTGTTTACCACTTTTACCCCAAACTAGCACAGGGCCTGGCACCCAGCAAGAACTCAATAAATATCTGTGCAATGAGTGAAGTTATCTATCACTTATCCTACCTTACTCATTAAGACATTGATTCAATCACTTAATGGTCCTAAATTTATCTCTGTCTATCTTAGAGTTGTAACTCTAGACCTATTATCATCTCTTCCTCAGACTATTACGATACTTTCCTAAATGGCTCCTTCTTGATCAGTACAGTATTTGAAAATGTGAAGGGTTTCTGTTCTAAATTACCCAAGTGCTGATAACAGGATGACATTTGACCAGGAAGTTTTGTTGTTTTTATTGTCTGTTTGTTTTTGGCCCCAAATCTTTGTCACTATGTTTGATGGCAATGTGAGTTCATGCAGAAGAAGGAAGACAAAACAAGGAACACAAATTTGTTCCCTTGGGGCAAAAATTTGAGACCTGCATGAGAAGGGCTGAGCCAGTGCAAATGTATCTGTGAAATGAAGTTTTTGTTTTATTTTTTTGTCCCCCTTTTGGATGCTTTCAGTTACTGAGACAATTAACCCAAAATTAAAATCATCTCCATTAGAGATGAGAATTTTCTGTCATTGTAGGTCGGAATATGCTCTGTATTATATAAATAACTGATTTATCTGTTGTACCTACTGATCTACAGATCTTTTTATATCATCTTTTTCAGTGCACCCTATATTAGTAATTTTCTTACCCATGATGCCTGCAATATTCTACTTGATTTGGTTCAGAACTCAAACAATGGTTTAAATATTAGCCTATGATCCCAGGTCAAAAGACATGCACAAATTTCTACATTATCTCTTGCATCATAATTTTCATTCGCCACTCATATGGTTCCCTGAATCTAGCTTTGTAGTTATGAGACTCCTTTTTCAAACAGCATCAAAATTGAGTGTGGTTATGGTAGATAATTTTTGAAAGTTGCTGTTGTGAATGAATGTTTCACATCCCAAGTTTCTATCCATTTCTGTTTGCATTTTATTTTGCAGAAAAACTTGATTAATATTTTAATATTTTTCCATACTAGCTTAGTATCCTTTTGATGAACAAAGAACACAAGTAGGTCTTAAAGAGATGGTACCATCTTCAGGGTCTGAACAGCAAGGTCAAAATGCCCTTCTCAGTTTCCCATCACATACACAATAAAGTCCAGGTTCTTTTACATAGAATTCAAAATCTGCCCTCAGCCTACCTTTCAACATCATCTCCTTTGGCAATTAGTATCTTTTAGCACTATGATAGGTTCTAGGGTATAACCCCATTGTACTTGTTGCCACGGAGCTTACAATTTAGATAGAGTAAAAGGTAAAGGAGCAATTACAAAACCCACCACTCTTGTTACAGGCCATAGAGATTCACAGTTCAATATGGGTCCATGCATGTGGTTGAGCACATCCTGAAGGAATCTAAGAAAACAATAGTTACACAGTTTCCTGGTCTATGTTCTGGCCATTCATGGCTCAATTCTAGTTTTAGGAGCAACTCAGCATTTGGGAAATTGTCTTGGGATTTTAAGTCTGCTCTAAAAATCTACAGCACTCATTCCAAAGGAGCCTCAGAATCATCTCTCTATCTACATAAGGCATTCCACATGGAGTCCAGGACGATAGTCCCCTGTGGCGTCCTTAAGTTTTGAATGATTCCCTGGCACAGCCTTAAAGAGACATTCTCATGAAAGTCATTTATTTAGAAACTGCTCTTAAGAGACACCAATAAACAGTTTACAAAGCACAAATAGATCATGGAAAAACTAAGCAAAGGTATGGCTTCCAGTGAGATCTAGCCTCAGACTGATCATGTGGTGGAGTGCATGAATGGCACCACACAATTTCTGAACTTTGAATCATGGGACCTAGCCAGTTATATCTTCACAACTGGTCAATTATTAACTGTTGAACAACATCAGAAGGATGTAACTTCTAATGCATTTCTGGGCAAGCTACCTTCCGTGGCTGACCTGAGTTTCCTGAAGAAGTGTGCAGTTGGCAACTTTTTAACAGTCAACACTCAACATCTGAAGGACAGGTGTACAGATCTAGTAAAGCACATCTGGTCATAGGATCAACTGCATCTACTACATCTAAAAATGTTCAAGACCAGGTAAACCTTCAAATTCTTTGTGTCAGTGCCAGCATTTCCCTATAGACTCCCATGAGGATGTCTTTTCCATGTTCGCTATCAAAATCAAGTTTCTCCCTATCAAAATCAAGCTTTTCCTCCTTGAATCCCAGAATACCCATGGACATTCAAAAGTTGCTTAAGTTCCAAGATTTCCCTCTTAGTGATCCTACTATTTGACATTAATAATTAACTTGAGGACTAATGTAAACAAATTCTTCAAGCTGAGTTCACAAAAAGCAGGACAATTTCAAGAAAGGTTGTGCCAGTGATATTATGCTACTCCCACCATGGACATTTTAACCATAGTTTGTCTTTTTTTCTACTTGAGAGGAAGCTGGGGACAGGAGCAAGTGTAAGTGAAAGATGCCATTTTCATTGAAACGTATTTTAGTTGTAATTTTAGAGAAAGCAGAATTCAATCAATGTCTGATGAAATTAATTTCTTATTTCTGAGGCATCCAAGTGAATTTCTTTTTTCCTTTGGTAACCACTGCTCCTTGTCTGTGTTTTAATACAAATGCTTTGCAAGCTATGCAGGATTTAGTTCCTAACACTGTGTATCCAGCGCTCTCACATTTGCCCCCAGGAAAGAATAACTTCTTGATTGGCATTTTGTTTGAAAGAGGATTATTCCAAAAAACAGAAGTAGGATCTATATTTGCACTTCTTATAGGGAGCTCTAGGAAATATTTCCTGGATACAATTGGTTAAGATCACTTCTATCTGCCTTCTTGAAATCTCATCTCTTCTGTAAAATATGCTGTCTTTACCAGGCTAACAAAATTGCTAAGTTTAAGAAATGTTAACAGTGCATATTGGTTCATTTAAATGAAAATATTAAAACTTTTATTAACAGATTGACAATATAATTTTACTATTTCAACAGGTATGTTATCTCAGCACCTAAAGTATTCTATCTTGGAACCTCTGAAAATATAGTAATTCAGGCTTATGGATATATGGAATCATTTTCTGTGATCACTACTATTAAAAGTTATCCTGACAAAAGTTTTACATATTCTTTTGACCAAGTTGATTTATCTCCAGAAAATAAGTTTCAAAATTCTGCAAACTTAGCTGTAGGTATTCTTCTTATATTTTCTTTTACATTGCAGATGTTTCTTTGTAAAATTACAAATAGGTGGTCCACGGATCCACTTTATATGTGTGAATAAAAATGTGATATATCATACTTTTAAGTAAAACGACTAGATGATGTGAGATATCATTACATTCATATTTATAGTAATCTGTAAATGGAGAATCTGTTTTTGATTTGGGGGTGGTTAAGGAATTGTGAAAGTCTGAGTAAAGTAGATAATGGCTATTAAAATGAAAATACTTGGCGCAGTTTGAAAAGTAAATCAATCAACATATGTAATTGGGTCAAAATTGTACTGTGAATACTAGGAGGATATAATTTATATACTTGAACTTTATATAATATTAAGATCGAACATATTTGCACACATATACACAACCTACGTGTAAATATAAGATTTGGTTCTGTTCACAAAATTTTAGGAAAATGAATGGAGACATTTTGAACAGCTACTTTCCAAAACTGTATATTACAACATTTCACTATTTAAAAAATAATTGTTTTTTTATTCTAAAATATGTATCCATCATAGACTTTTTACACTTTCTTTTTGTATTTGGATTGAAGAGATTTTCTTTCAAATTTGTAAAGAGTGCTTAAGGAAAATTAGAGAAATGTTTATTATTATAAGTTATGCTGACCTAATGCAATATATTTGAATAAGTTCATAGACTATACTATGACCAACAGACACAAAAAAATTAATAAAAGATTTAAACTTTCAGCACAAATGCAAATATTATCTCAAATATGAAGAATATTTTATTCATACCACCAAGTGACAAGTCATTTAATTCACTGTCCACCTGACATAAATCCCCCACCTCTATTATCTTACACTCCTGTTACTGATGAGCTTTTAAATTTTTGATCTTAGTGTCTTTTGTTATTTTGCCTAGTAAACATTTATTTTTTCAGTGATTATTATTTTTTGGTACAGTGATTATTGTTTTTAAAATTGAATTGGCTCAGTTTTGAAAGTTGACATTTCAAATTAAATTTTATAAGAAACTAAAATACAGAAGTATTCTTGGCAAACATTAATTTACTGTTAATTTTTCAGAATATTTATGTTTATTAGATATAAATAATCAAATTATTAGCATAGATATCTGAAAAGCACTGCTTTATTTTCTAAGATTATTGTATAATATTTCTCCATTAACATTTTAATTTTTTTCCATTAATTTTTTTAAACAGATACAGCCAAAAGATTTATCTGGAAGGCCAAATGCAGTTTCACATGTATATTTAGAAGTTGTATCAATCCATTTTTCAAAAAAGATAAAAATCCCTCTACGCTATGACAATGGATTTCTTTTTATTCAGACAGACCGATCTGTTTATAATTTGGAACAGCCAGGTACAATAAGAACAAATTTTTATTCCACTGGGTAAAAGTGGGATGATCTTGTGAATATTTGGGGGGCACATAGCTTGTCTTTTGGGGAAAAAAAGAAAATGAAATCTTACTTTATGTCATACACAAAAATAAAGAGCTGGTAAACTGAAGATTAAAGTATAAATATAGAAACAAAGAATAAGAAAATATGGGACTTTTAAAAGTGGAATTAGAAAACTTTTCCTAGAATGATGCTGAGACTTCTTTCAAATTTGTTTTTTTAACCAAGGAAGCACGGAGCAAGCTTGACGGAGAGCGGGCGAGGTGCAGAACGTGATGATGCATTATAAAATCACACTTGATAAAGAGTCTGAACTTTAACTTTAAAAATTCCTCCCTTTTTTGTTCTCAATAACAGGTCTTTTTACAAATATTTCACTTTTATATGAACACTGAACATTGTAAAATAAATTGCCCAGTTTCCCTAGTAATATCTGTCACTTTATGTTTTATTTGGAGGTTTCAGTCTGCTTTCAGTAAATCCCTTCTTACAAATTATCTGAGGGAGGGACGCTCCAGCTGTCGGGATCTACCGAGTGAAAGAGCATTTGATGCATGAGCATTGACTATGATGGTGAAGGGTGGTGATGCTTATAGGTGGGATAAGCTGGAGATTCCCTCCACAGTTTTAGCAACAGGACAGCACAGAGGCCCTGCTAGCACACTTGGCCTTAGCCAGGATTGGTATCTGATCAGAGGAAGAATGTGTGTCTTGGAAGAGATCAAGTCTGTGAAGTTTTCATCCTTCTGAGCGCTCAGATATGCAGTCATACCTTTAGACATGCGGATTCTTGCCTGCATCTCCGTTGTGAGTTAGGGAATGCTTCATTGACTGGGTTATGTCGATAGAACTTATTTTTACCTCTATTTTATGATAATTTCAGATACTAGGGAGCTGAAGTCTGTCTTATCTAGCAGTGGGTTAAAGATATAAAAGGTCAGGCAAAAATAGTTCTTAATATGTTGATTCATGTTTTAAGTGCATAAAGAGAAATACTTAAAAGAAGCTGTATATGAATTTTCTAGAAAATAATTTTCCCCAAGAATAATAAAAGCTAAACTCCATCATCACAATATGAGCTTATAAGTTGGATTTTATGTTTTGAGATTTCTTACTTTTACTTTAAATTCATAGACCTTCCTGCATTAAAGAATTACTAATAGTATTGTCAGATCATTTAGAGTTGAATGGAGTTCCTAACAGTGGAATTTTTCTTACAGTGAGAGTTAGAGTTTACTCATTGAATAAAGACCTAAAACCATCCCCAAGAGAAGTTACTTTGACATTTATGGTGAGTATACCATTACTTTAAATTGAAACTTAACCCTGGCATTTCCATTATTTAAATGAAGAATTTTCACTATCATATCTGACATTAAGTTGTTCAATATTAAATTGCAAGAAGCGTTTACTGTGAGTAGAATCTGGTAATTTTATACTTCTCTGATCTTAATAATTTTTGTGCATAAATTAAATGTTGAGACATTTGATGATTCCACTAAAGGACACCTTTTGATGGCCCATCTTTAAAGTGGGTCAGTCAATGGGTTTGAATCCTCTTGCATGCATTATGTTGTCATAACAACCATAAAGAATCAATATAATTTCTACATTTTATAGAACAGAAGACTAAGGGTTAGAGAAATTAAACACCAACTGACATCCTACTGATAATAATTAGCTAAATCAAGATTTAGACCCAAGCCTATCTCCAGAGCCTCAGTACTTTAACATTTTTCCTTTGATTTGGGGATTATGGGATCCTATGAGCATGTGAATTTGGAAACCCACACCAGCACATATAATATATAGCAAACCAAGTAAGGAGTGATGTAAAATCTACTTTAGCAAGCCAGCTTGAAGGAGAGATAAGCTGATGAGGAAGTACCCCCCTCTCTGAAGAGAACTGCTAAAGGACAAGGATGCATTCTCAACTGGGACTTAAAGGAAACTATGGAGAAGATTTGATAAGAGAGAAGCTGGTGCGCAGAAGAGTAGAGGTCTGAGCTGAATTTGGCATCAAATTCCTGTAATCCCAGTCCTGAGGGAGGCTAAACTGGGGGATTGGAAGTTCAAGTCTCATCTGAACAACTTAATGAGACTCTGTCTCAAAGTAAAAACACCTGGGAATGTTCCTTAGTGATATTGGTTTGGTGTCCAGTAACACACACACACACACACACACACACACACACACACACACACACACACACACGTAGAGGTTTGGAACCAGAAGAAGTAGGATGGCAGATCATACAGTTGACAGTAACAGTGGTGTGGCTGTAACTATCCAGCCTTGGAGTACCTCAGGGAGAGACAGTGGCAGATTTGATAAACTATCATGGTCTATGTTTGATAAACTATCACGGTGGGACAGGTAGCACCTAGTGGACTTGTCATAGGGTGAATGTCTGGCCTCATGGATTCTGCTATTTGCTTGTTAGATTTCCATATGGAGGACAGATGTGGACCACATGAAAGACAATTGCTGTGGCAGGTCCACAAGTGTTCGGGTTTGATATCAAAGATAACAGGGACCCAAAGGAGCTTTTGGTTATGCAGTGAAATGAAAGTGATGTTGAGGACTGCCACCGTCAAAGTCCTGTTCAAGAAGGAGGTTTATGGGGAAGACACCTGCTAGGAGTTTAACATTTTCTTAAATATTTATAGTTCTACTTATGCCTGTTTAAAATGTGCCTTTGTACTGTTGATAGTCATCTTTGCTGACAAGCCAAACCAGTGCGAATCATTGCCTCAACACTAGACCAATATTGCATGTGCTGACATGACTTAGAATATGTTAGTGTATGTCTCTGTAAGAACTATAGAGCATGTAGTATGTTTTATGTAGTTTCTGTACTTCTAAGTTATTAAGAAAAGATTAAACTTAATTTTTGCATTTCTTTTTACTCAAAGGACCCAGAAGGGACAGTAGTTGCTACAGTGGAAGAGAAAAGTTACACCGGGATCCTCACTTTTCCTGACTTCAAACTCCAGTCTAATCCTAAGTATTTTCAGTTGTTTGTTGATTAAGTTGCTCTTAAAAACAGTGGAGACACCTGGGGGTTATTGAATAGTCAAGTGAGTCATTTACATGTAACAGAAAAGTGCTAATGAAAGAAAGTTTGGTTTTAGCTATTCTTACTAGGTCTAGCGAGAGTCCTGACCTTAGGAAGGGCGGAAATTGAACTCACAACCTTGCACTTGCCAGGGAGGTGCTGTGCTACTGAGCTATATTCCCAGCCCTGATCAAAGGAGAGGCTTGATATAGTATTTCCTACTACCAGCACCAAGGTAGTCTTCTCTACTCAGTTTAAGTCTTCCACAGAAAGTCTAGGTAACAGACACTGTGGGGATGCAGACCCTACCCATATAATGGGGAGAGCAAATGGGAAAACAAAAACAAAAAAGGGAAAAGGAAAGAAGATGTCTACTAGTATATGTTTCATATTTCTTAGAGGATTTGGAGCTTTCTTTGTCATTTTAATTAAAATTTCTAGAAGTAGGATGATATTTTGAAATATGATTTCAAACTTTTATGGTGCATAATGCCTTGCAAGCATAACACTTCAATAAATTAAGGAAACTGGCACATATGGATCTCCTACTATGTGTTAAGCACTCTGCTGATCTATCATTTTCTTATTTTAAAAAGCGAAACAATCCTCAGGTTCATAAGCGTGATGATTGGGTCTTCATGCTGCATGCATGACATGTTCCTCCTTCAAACCTGGTTACGACCTTGGCACATTACCCATCTGACATGAAAAAAAAAAGCAAAATAGAAAAAAAGGATAGAAATGATACAGAATTTCAAAAAATAGCAGGAAATTAACACTAATTAATATATTGCATATTGTTATCTTAGAACTAGTTGTTCAGGTTATAAGATGCAGGCACCAAAAAATCAATCAAACAAGGAAAGCACAAACTGTTCTTTTGGATGAACTAATAGAAATTAGTAGTATAGCTATCTATCTTGTATATATCTCATTTTTGAGATACGTAAACCCAAGATCATAAACCATTAAATGGGAGGGGAGCAGAAACGATAGCTCTGAACTCCTGGAGGGAAAAGAGCATCTTTGCTCTTCGCTTCTACCATACTGCCCCTAAAAATAGTGACATGCTGGCCTTCAGCTGTAAACACTCTAAAGTTATGTATTTGTACCATTTAAATAAGTTTAACTTGATTGATGTTCCTGAAAATGTGGTCCTGATTTTCTAGCAAACTATATAATGTATTCTAGCTCCTAATATGATTAATATCAAGTTTTGTTCATCAATTGAATAATCAATACTTAAATATTGATAATTTAAAAATATTTCCCAGTTAAATATACACAGCACTTTGGTCTGCTAGGGAAAGAATCAAAAATACTTTCAGACATTTACAGTGATTTTTCCTAAAATGTATAGTTTTATTTATAATTTTAATACATCTTTCAGTTATGATATATTAAACAGAATGTACAGAAAACTGAAGTTACTGTCAGGGTCATCGAAACATAAAGTGTTGTCAAGGGTTTTAGAGTCAGAATGAACAAATTTAAATCCCAGCTGCACCACCTACCGGCTGTTTGTCCCTGAACAAGTTACTTCATCAATCTGGACTCCAGTTTTTTAGTGATAATCTATCAGAAATAATGGAACCTAGGCCATGTATTTTGATGAGAATTAAATGAGTTTACATGTATAGAGCATTTAGTCCTTGGTCCACACTAAGCAATAATCATTAGGTAAATTAAAGATACATTACTGATGATATGTACATTCCAAATGTGTTGTTTTTACAGATATGGCTTTTGGACCATTGAAGCTAAATATAAGGAGGACTACACAACAACAGGAACTGCACATTTTGAAATTAAAAGCTCTGGTAATTTCTAATAAATTATTGAGATTTCTAGTACACGTCTTAAAAAACAGTTCTGAATGACTCCATAGAGTATAAACTCATTAAAAATAAAGTTGCAGTAGATGGAGGTAGACTAGGAGTAAGAAAGCTGAAGTCCTGGTTCTGAGCATCTGGTTCACCTCCATGTAGATACTGGACTCTACGCCATGCTTTTTCCTCATGGTTGTGAAGGCATCAGTAACAAGGCGAGGTTAAGTAATATCCTTCTATGTGTGACCCAAGATTCTCTGACATTGTTAGAGATGGTCCAAACTGTTCCCATTGTCCAAGTTCTCACAGTCACTTTGTCTAGACCAAGAATCAGAATGCTACTTGTGTTAGCATTCCATTACTGTGCTGAAACACATGAGAACAACAAATATAAAAAGTTTATTGTGGCTCACAGTTTTAGAAGTTTCAGTCTAGGGTCAACTGGCTTCATTGCTTTGAGGTTTGTGGTGAGTCAGAAAAATCATCACAGAAGGGTGTGGTGGATGAAAGCTGTTCAGAGAAAACACAAGAGTATGTTAGTGGACTTCCTCTTACACTTTTGTTAGTGGACTTCCTCTTACACTTTGTTTCACTGCTAGATGGTGTTCATGGCAAATGTCCCTTATGAGTTTGCTGTCCCATATGGCAATTGTCTCTGGAAATACCCTCACAGACACACCCAGAAATGTGGTGTACTGATTTCCTAGCTGTTTTCAATTCAATCCTAATGTCCATCAAGATTAACTATCTTGAGCTGGGCGGGGTGGTGCACTCCTGTAATCCCAGCACTCAGGAGGCTGAGGCTGGCAGATCGTTGCAAGTTCGAGACCAGCCTGGGCTACAAAGTGAGCCCAAGATCAGCCTGAATTGCATAGTGAGACCCTGTCTCAAAAAGACCAAAAAAAAAAAAAAAAAAGATTAACCATCATGTTATCTTTGAACCTCAAACTCAGGACTGTTTCCCATCAGCCCTAAAAATCAATGCTGTATTGCCAAATGACTATGTTTGGGAAAACACTTATTTTGGAAATGCTTGTATGAATTGTCTAATAATTATAAAAACTCCCATTCATTTCTCATAAGAACTTTCTAGAGAGTTCTTACAAGGACATTTACAAGGGTTCCCAGGGATATCGATGACAACCATGCTGGAGGGAAGGATACTGATGTTAGCGAGGTTCATCTAACCCACTACAACAAAACGGCTCAAATTTACATAGTTAGTAGTGCTTAACTGAGACTGTGGCAGAGCTAAGGCGAGTAGGTATATTCCCCTCGATGATGGAGAAAATTGAGTCCCAGGGAGATGAAAAGAACTTGTCTCACTTCCCAGGGTTTGTACGCTCTTAATGAGGTAGTGGTGAACTGAGCATAACTGGCCCCTTTATAGGAGGCCACACCAAGGCCGTGACTGAAGCATAGTGTGGAACAACAGGGACCTATGCCCAGGGGCCTTTCTCAGCAAATGAGGCAACAAGGCATCGTCCTGCATGTAGGGAGGCGCATTGTTTCCATATCAACTTCATATTTACCTTTAGAGATAAGGAAGAATACGAATTTCCCCCTAGGTACTAGACAGTAGGCAGGCCCATGTTCATCTGCAAAGTACGATTTGGGAGCCAGTACAATCCATTCATCGCAACCTCGACAATTAACACATAAAGTAGGCCACAAATAAGAAAGATGTGACTAGTTTCACAAACTTTTGATATCTGAGCAATGTAGTTACCTGAGTAACCACCATGCTATTCAACCTTTAGAGTTATTTGCATATGAGACTTTATGACAAAAGCAAGATTAGAATCAGCAAATACGCTTCAGGCAAATCTGCTGGAATCCTCTTCCTAGGACAGTGGATTACAGGATTTTTTTTTTAACACTGAGTCACATCTCAGTCAAGCACAACCAACTAATTAAATTCAACCCTTGCAATGAAGTTTGATTGCCATTCTGGAGCCACATGAATCCGAAAATTAGAAAGTTTCTTATGTAGCTCTTATAGGAATCTTGAAAGTCTCAAAGTTTTTATGCTAATGAAGTAATTTTCTGGTTCTACTAAGATAGACAACTGTGGGTTTGGCAAATGTACACCTAACTGAGAAAAAAATACAAAATGGTACAGTAGAAACTAGAACTGTATTTCAAGCAAGAAACATTTTGTTTTAACAAACAGAAAGGTTCCACGTGTGTACCATAGAGCCTTAGATGAGCCTGGCCAGCGTCGGTATCCTTCCCTCCACCGCGGTTGTCATCCACACCCCTGGGAGCCCTTGTAAATGGCCAGTGATTGATCTCATCTCTCTTCTTCCAAAGCCCTTGTCTGTATCAAACCACTTGTGCTACTGTCAGAGTATGAGGTCGATAAGGACAAAAAAAAGGTCGATAAGTTGCCCTCGGTGTGTACCATAGAAACAGCCAAGAACTTTGCCCTGTGCACAGTGTCCAAGAGAGACAATAAGAAACTCCAAAGGCAAGTTCCATTGATTCAGAGAGTATTTCATTTCTGATAGGCAGAAAACATGATGTACATAGTTTAATGACAGCTTTCCATACAAAATGACTCATAGAAAGTTCTTATGAAAAATGAATGTGGGTTTTTATAAGTTAATTATTAACACAGTTAATACAAGCATTTCCAAAATAAGTGCTTTGCCAAACATAGTCATTTGCCAGTACAACATTGATTTTTAGGGCTGATGGGAAGCAGTTCTGAATTTAGCGTTCAAAGGTAACATGATGGTTACCTCAGGACTGGATTAAAAAACACCTAGAAAATTAGTACACCATACTTCTGGGTGTGTCTGTGAGGATATTTTCAGAGACAGTTGCCATATGGGACAGCAAACTCATAAGGGACACTTGCCATGAACATGCTCACATCATGTAATAGGATGGGAGTCTGGATGAAAATGAAGTGTAAGAGGAAGTCCACTGATGTATTCTCATGTTCTCTCTGAACAGTTTTTGTCCTCCATGCCCTCCCATGATGATTTTTCTGACTCACCCCAAACCTCAAAGCAATGAAGCCAGTTGACCCATAGACTGAAACCTCTGAAACTGTGAGCCACAATAAAACTTTCCCTTTTAAAGTTGCTGCTCTCAGATAGTGCATCACAGTGATGGAAAGCTGACTATCACAGGCAGCATGCTAGTTATCAAGAAACTAAGGGTGAGTTCCTAAACTCATCCACAAATTTGTGTCTTAAGGTTCTTTCTTATTCCGAAGTTTGAATAAATATCTGCAACTTATCATTGATGTAATATTGGGCCAGTACAGGTATGGCTGATCAAAATATCATCCACCAATACTATGGAGGCAAAATGCTCAGGAAGTACATCTTTCTGCTGTGATGAGCCCCTAGTTCTGTGTACCTAAGATAGTTATTTACTTTATTAAAAATTATGGGTAATGCTGGTGCCAGGAAATTTTACTTGTAACAAATAAATGAGACTGCAAAGTTATTCACCTTATGAAATTATCCCTCAGTCATTTGGATATTGGATACACATTATTAAAGATTTAACATACATCTTTTACCATGCTACTTGTGAATATTGCCTTGGAGATAAGAACCACATGTTTCACATGAGTCTCTTCTTGTCAAATTGTTGGATTCTTTGATCTGGTTATGTGAAGAAAAAAGTGAGCTAAATGATCTGACAAGTGGTCTGGAACAGGAAAGTAGTTGAAACAGATGTATGGAGATCTTATTAATGCCTGTGGACTACACTTACTAGTTCACAGAGGCAACACACAAATCACCCAACATGAGTTAGTAATTTTAATTTTGATTGAAGAATAAATGAGTGGTTTGTCCTTATCTAAAAAAAGAAGGAAGGAAGGAAGGAAGGAAGGAAGAAAGCAAGGAAAGAAGGAAGGAAGAGAGAGAGAGAGAGAGAGAAGAAAACCACATAGGAACAGAATGGGTACCTCACCAAGGTCATTGTACTAATGTATATTTGTTCACATTCTCAAAGCAATAAATGTTATTCCAGTAGGTAACTTCTTCAAAGAAACCAAAGGAACTGATGTCAGATACGGTCTGTCTTCCTACACACTGGATTTGGTTGATACTCCTCTTTCTTTGAAGCCTGGAATTCCATATTTTATCAAGGTTAGATGATTAGAAAATCTCAGATAACTGCATTTCCTCATTTATTGGTGGGTTACTTCATCTATGGACAAACAGAAGGAAATAATCTCAGAGAGATTTTGCTTTTCTATGATCTGCAATGTAGGCATTTAAATGACAAAAAGAATTATGGGTGCTGAGGAATAGGACAAGATAACCAGCAAGAGTATGATATAAAACAATAGCTCAGATCCCATCCTGGAATAATTTCACCCAATCTGTTGTCTTAAGCACAGGTACATAGCACAGAACCCTGCTTTTATTAAAATTCAATATCCATTATTGAATCAAGTTAAATGTTATTTGTATCCTATAAGACCAGAGTGGTGAAAACATAGCATTAAAATAATCACATTTATCTGTTGAATTAAATCCTACCAAGTTTGTTCTTGAGGACAAAGGAGAGAATTATCTTAGGATTTACTTGTTATAATGGGATAAATATTAACTATTGCAATGGATTTGGTCCCAACAGGTGCAGGTAAAGGACACTTTTGACCATTTTGTAGGAGGAATTTCAGTAATTCTGAAAGCAAAGATAGTGGATAAAACTCAGGAGAAAAGAGATCTGGATCCAAGGAAAAGTACAACAAATTATCAGGATGGCATAGCTTCATTTATGGTTAACATTCCCACTGATGTGACAGCTCTGGAGTTTCATGTAAGCATAATTTGTATTTGTTGCACTTTCTAATATTGCCTCAGTCTGTATGGTAGTGATTGTACAGGATAGATGGAGAAGGTTTTATGAGTAAGTCCAGTAAACTCTTTGGAAACATTTTCTGAGCATGGAAAATATAATTTAGTATACTGACCATTTCATAAAGGATCTAGATTCATTCATTTTGTATTTTGGGCATTTTTTCTTCTTATGTTAAATGTGAGACTGAATCTGGAAAGTCTAGAACAAGCAGAAATATAAGAACTGGAATATAAGAACAGTAACAGAATATTTCCAGCTAACAGTGCCTCTCCCTAACTTCACATGGCAGCTTCTCTAAAAAAAATCATCTACTTGCTTTCCCCTTTCAAGGTCCCCCAAACTCCTGGGATCTGGCTTCTGCCTCTATGACTCCTCTGAAAGTGCTCTTACCTGGGTTACTCATAAGCTGCTTGCTAATACCATCAAATATTTTTCAGTCCTTATCTTTGTTGCCTTTTCTGAGACATTTGGTACAATTGACTATTACTTTTTCTTAAAGTCTTTTGTCTTTATTTTTCTATGTTTCTTTCCTCTTCATGTTTTCTCCTTTGTTCTTTATACCCTCCATTTTGAACAAGTAGTCCCTGTTTACCTTCTAAAAGAGGGTGATTTTCAGGGATCTACCCTGACCTTCCTCTCTTCTCAAGTGACACATTCTTTCTTATTTTATACATTTCCTCAGTGATTCCATCTGCTCCCGTACATCAGGCTGAAGACTCAAGAGGCTTACAGGCACTGCTTTTGTGCATCTTTTCTTGAATGGTTCAAAGAAGCAAAAGCGTTACTTTGCCCAAAATTTAGGGTTGCTGTCTAACCTCAAATCTGGACTCCTCCCGGGTGTCCTATTTCAGTGAATGTCCCAACAGCCACCCAGTTCCTCAGGATCCTCCTAGTCACTCCTCTTATTGTGGAAGGTGGGATACTGTGATCATTCTGAGACACAAATCTGACTTTGATTAACTTTGCTTCTGCTCACCTCTACAAACTGACCCCCCGTGACACTTCCCATCACACCCCTAACTCTAGCATCCTCGAGAGCGCCAGCTTTCTAACACCCCAATTTCTATTACCACAAGGACTTTATATCTCCTATCAAGGACAATTCTTCAGTTTTTAACCCCCTGACTCTTACTTATGTGGAGGTTAGCTTCTAGCTCTACACTCCAAGGAATCATCTATACCTGCCCTCTGCTCATGGGGTAGATGTTTCCTGCTCCAACTCTGTCTCACAGATTTTGGGTTTCCCAAAAAGAAGAGCTTTGTCTATTTTGTTCACCTTTTTGTCCTTGACAACTAGAATAGTTCTTTCCACATCTTAGTAAATATTGGTTAGGTGAATGCATGATATATCTCTTTTTGAACTTAAAGGTGTGAAATATCAACAAATAACATGAAATTCTTCGGCTTCAAATAAAATACAGATGTTTTCCATCTCTTTTTCAAGCTCCACCAAAAAGTATTAGAACTAATAAATGACTTCAATGAAGCTGAAATATTAAGAAGTTAACATTAAAATCTCAGTTATTGGTCTAGGTGGTGGGTTTTTAAAATATGACCCAGGTACAACCAACAAAAACATAAATAAATAAATTTCATCAAACTGAAAAACTCCTGCCCAATAAAGGAAATAGTCAACAAAAATGATAACATACAGAATAGCAAATAGTATTTTAAAATCATATTCATGATAAAGGGTTAAGATCCAAAACAAGTAAGTCATTCAACTTTGACTTTGAGTAAGGGATTTAAATAGAAATTTCTAAAAAGAAGACATACAAATGGTCAATAAACCATATGAAAAATGTCAAGGAAATGCAAATGAAAATCATGAGCTATTATATCACATTCATTAGAATCACTATTAAAAATGAAAGATATATGTTCAAAACAATATGAAGAAAAGGGAATTCTTGAACATTATTAGTGGAAATGAAAATAAGTTCAGCCTTTATGGAAAACAACATAAGCAACACAGAAGTAAAAATTAAAAATAGAACTACCATGTATATCAACCCCACTACCCAAAAGAAAGGAAACCAAGATTGCAAAGACCTATTACCACCCTTATGTTCATACTAGCATTATTTGAAATAGCCAAGATACAAGCTAAGTATCCGTCAGTGGGTGAATGGATAAAGAGAATGTGGTGTATACACATAATGGAATACTATTTAGCCTTACAGTGGAAGAAAATCTTGCCCATTTATGGCAACATGAGTGAATTTGGAGAGCTACACATTATGTGAAATAAACCAGGAACAGAAAGCAAACATCAAATAATCTTGCTTAGACATAGTCTCTAGAAAGCCAAAGTCATAGATACAGACAGTAGAATGGTAATTACCAAAGGCCGAGGGAGGAATGAGGAGATTTTCCTCTAAGCATACAAATTTTCACCTATACAGGAAAATTTTAAGTTAAGGAACTCTATCATAAAATACCACCATGTGATTATAGTTGATAATAATGTATTATTACTTGAAATTACTAAGAAAATAAACTAAGTTTTCTCATGACAAAAATATAAGTATGCAAGATAGCGTGGTGTCAGCTAACTTGAGTCAGTCGTTACAGAATATATGCATATATCAAGACATCATGTTATATATCATAAATATATACAACTTTAATTTGGCAATTTAAAAAAGTGATACACACTTGCATTTTGAGGGAAAAAATGATTGCTACATTGCATTCTACACTTTTTTTCTCTTCTCAAATACCTACTTCTGCCAGCCTTTGGTACTAAGAAATGAATCGATAAGTTAGTATGTCATTTGAGAAGGAACATCGATCCTATGTCAAGGATCTTTTTTTCCCTTTGATTTCACCAGAGTTTTTGCAACAGCCTAAAGTTGCATAAATACTTTCATTATTTTTGAACTAGTACCTTTCTGTAGTCACTCGACAACTTGATTGTAAGCCATGACTAACTTGCGTTTTCCAAAGACATTGGGGAGTCTGAAAGCTTGTCAGAGATATGGACATAGACATGCATGTTAAGCACATTGAGTCAGACTTAGGACTAAAAATTGCAAAACAAATGTTAGCAGTTACCATCACCATCATCATCATATCGCAAAGTTAGGCATCAGTGTTTTTCATTTATTGACACTGTCTCTTTTAGGTTAGAACTGATGACCCGGGCCTTCCTGAACAACATCAGGCCAGCAGTGACTATCAAGCAGTGACCTACTCTTCACCCAGCCAAAATTTCCTTTCCCTTAGCTGGACAGATAGTTATCAGAGTTTGCTTGTGGGAGACCATCTAAGCATAACCATTACCCCTAAAGGTCCATATGTTGACAGAATTGCACACTACAACTATTTGGTAAGTTCAATAATATCTTACTTGCATCCAGTATCCTATTTGCAACATTCTCTTTATTTATACAAATAGTTCATAAAACCACTTATTACCTGACACAGTTGACATCGAGTGAGTAAATGAATGAAATTTAGTACTGTCTAGTTTATAAAGCATACTCACAACAAAAACTTCATGACAATTTTTTGGTTCAGCAGACAACAGAATATACTGGAAAGGGTGAATAACACTCCATGCTCTTAAGTGTTGGCAGGTAGGTTTAGGATTTTGTTGAAGCTCTTTTGACTTGTAAATCAATATTCCTTCAGCAACATGATGCCAAAACTTTAGTTGAAAACCACTAGTTGTGACCCCAGCAATATTTTATGATTAATCGAGGCTTTAGTAAAAAGCAGGCTTCTGCCCTTCCCAAAGGTCCTTACCAATGTGCCTTATTTCCAAAGGGAAGAATTCAAGTCTTAGGCTCAGTAATGGAAAGAGTGATTCCAAATTTCATTCACTACTATTTAAAATGCAAGCTAGGAATGATGTCAGAAAATATACTGGAGAAGGTGAGGGGTTGGGGTCAACAAAATCAAGGTTCTAATTCATATTCTATCACTTCCTTGGTCCACATCCATGACCTTCAGTTTTTATAACTACTAAGTGCAACAAATCTAACCATAACATAAAATTTTGAGGATTGGTTGTGTATCTGATGCATAGCAAAGAATAATGGACATTAAATTTTTTTTATCTCTACACAAATTCTCTCTCAACTTTGAGCCCAATCTGATCCTTATTTCTTGCTATATATTTTTAGATTTCATCTAAGGGGAAAATTGTACACTTTGGCACAGAGAAGAGAATCCCAGATTCATCTTCTCAAATGTTAAACCTTTCTGTGACTCAGCACATGATTCCTACAGCTCATCTCCTGGTCTACTACATCATCACAGGAGAGCTGACAGAGTTAGTGTCTGACTCACTCTGCCTAAACATCGAAGAAAAATGTGGCACCCAGCTCCAGGTGAGACCCTCATACTTGTTCCCAGTCTGAATTCCTCCTGCGTGACTGTTTAATCTCACACTAAGATGCTTTCTTTTTTAAAACTAATTTTAGATCCATCTGTCTTCAAGTAAAGATGCACATAGTGAAGCTATGTCACTTATTATGGAAACTCAGACAGAGTCGTGGGTGGCATTAACAGCTTCAGACAGTGATGCATACGGCATCCAAGGAAGAGGCAAAAGTCCCATGGAAAGAGTTAAGTAGGATGAACTTTATGGTTACTGGAGTATGGCTTGATTTATGGCAGAGTGGACACCATGGTTCTCTCAGTATTCTATGGGCTGGTTTATGGAAGAAGAACAAAAGAAAAAATGCAGCTATACAATGTCTGTGTTCTCACACACTGAGTGGAGGATGGTAACTCCAAGAGCTTACGTTTATTGAATACATACTATATGCTGAGCTTTACTGTAGGCCTTTACAGCTATTGTCTTATTGGAGACTCACATTCCTATAAGATGGATGTCAGTAACGCACATTATATTTAAAGCATGTTATACTTACCAGCATGGTCCCATGTTATTGATAATGAAAGCTAAGATTAAGCTGACTTATGGCCTGAGTGGGACAACACAAAGAATCAAATGTTTTACCACTTTAAATTCTCTCTCTCTCTCTCTCTCTCTCTCTCTCTATATATATATATATATATGCCTTTACACACTTAATTTACTCTCCACCTCATTTTATTTTGTATCAACACACTTTACTACTCTCATTGAAATGCTAACATTCAAGCTACTGATAAACAAAACACAATTAAATCCACGTTTATAAATAAACCTTCAAAATTACCAATTCCGAACTATCTTCCCTTTGGTGGCCAAGAGTATTATCTTGTCTACTAAGCCACTAGTTGATATAAACAATAATCTTATTTAATCTGAGAGGAAGAACCTTTTAAGTGAGTATACAAACTTAAATTATTTTCTCACCCCAGGGAAAGGAAATTACCTAAAATTCTAGTGTTCTAGTGGGCTGAGTGTACTGAGTCCACTGGAAAAGGAAGCAGAAAGAAGGGCCTGATGTGGGAGAATGTATGACGCCACATGATAAATAGCAGCCATGAATAGTTATTTCTCCGCCCCCTGCCCCTTCCATGGGCACAGACCTCTTTCCACCCCAATCAGACATTATGAACCACTTTCATGGGTCACATGGGCTATGGTTATAAATTCTGTGAGCACTAAACCCTCCGTCTGAAGCAAAAGGAATTCACTGAGCATTCCTCTGTTGCGTATGCTCCCTCTTGCATGGAGCAATGAAATAAACACAGGCTCTCAGCCTTCTTCTTAGAACTTAGAAAAGCTCCATGAGAGACAGTGAGTATTTTATCCATTGATCCATTCAGTCCTTCAAAGGATATTGTATTAACTCACTGTACAAAATTTTACGAAAGAAGCACGTAAGTCATTTTCTAAGAACTTCCAAATGAGTGCTATCCTTGTTTAGGTTAGTTCCTGAGTGAGTTTTTTAGTAGAGAATATTCATAAACTCACAGAGTAAGAACCAGAGTAGACAAGAAGTTGTTGGGGCAATTGCAAAATCAGATTTTAATCATTCAATAAGTGACTGACTTGAAATTATCATCATCCACAAGTCAGGTACTGAGGGCTGGTCACTGAGTGCTGTTTTGAGGGAGTGATTTCCTTTCTGAACAGGTATTTGGAGCTTCAGGGAAAATTGACCGTGGTTGTGGAGTGAGTGGTGGCAGAAACAGTGCTGAAGTGTTCGATGTGGCGGAACTCACTGTCCTCACCAATGCTAAGGCAGACAAGTCCCAACAAAATGGTAATTCTTTTTTTCCCACTGAGTAACATGAGTATTCTCATTATGAAAATACACTGCTTTACCTGCCCACACCTATTCTTTCTCAAATCCTGCTTTCACAAGATTTCTTTCTTTAAAATTCAAATAATTATTTCCTTGTGTAAGACCATTTACCATGAAATCTCCCCTCCCAGCAAAATTCTAAGTGTAAAATACACGTTGTTGACTGTAGATACAGCATTATGTGTAGTAAATTGATAGAGCTTATTTACCTACCTTTTTCTGAAAATTATGCACATTGATTAGTAACTCTCAAGTTCCTCTTCCCCTGCCTCTAGCAACCATCATTCCACTCTTACATTCTACGAATTTGACTAGTTTAGATCTCTTCATGTAAGCTGTATCACGTACTACTTGTCTTTCTGTGACTGGTTTATTTCATTTAGTGTAACATCCTCAAGGTTCAATTATATTATTGCATATTGTAGAATTCCTTTCTTTTTATAAATTGAGTCAGATTCCACTGCATGTATGTAGCATATTTTTCTTTATCCATTCATACGTTAGTGAACATTTAGATTATTTTCACATCTTAGCTCTTATCAGTACTACTGCAATTAACATGGGAATGACAATATTTTCTTAAGATTTTGATTTTGGTTCCTTTAGATAAACACCCAAATGTGAGATTTCTGCATCATACAGTATTTCTATTTTTAATTTTTTTGAGGAGCTCCACAGCAGCTGCAACAGTATACAAGGATTTCAATATCCCTATAGGTTCACCAACATTTCCTACCTTTTTAAAAAATAATAGCCATTCTAAGAGGTATGAAGCAATATGTCATTGTGGTTTTGACTTACATTTCTCAAATATTTAGTGATGTTGAACACTTCTTATGTAACTGTTGGCTATTTGTATGCCTTCTTTTGAGAAATATCTATTCAGACCCATAGCACATTTTTAAAATTAGGCCATTAGTTAGCTTTTTGGTTGTCAAGTTAATAGGAGTCCGTCATATATCTGGATATTAACTGTACATTAGACATGTGGTTTGAAAATATTTTTCCCATTCTATATATTGACTTTTTACTTTGTAGGTTATTTCCTTTGCTGTGCAGAAATTTTTTGGTCTAATTCAATACCACTTATCTACTTTTTGTTGCTGTTGTTGTTGCTGTTTAGGACATGAGTGTTATATTTGTGGTGTCATTTCCAAGACCAGAGTCAGGAAGATTTTCCCATGTTTCCTGCAGTAGTTTTATAGTTTGAAGTCTTATATTTAAGTCTTTATTCCATTGTGACTTGATTTTTATACAGAAAATAAGACTCTAATTTCATTCTTTTGCATGTGAATGTTTGTTTACTCAGCACTATTTGTTAAAAAGACTGTCTTTTTCCTGTTGCATAATCTTGGCACCCTCTTCAAATATCAGTTGACCATACATTAAGCATTTATTTCTGGGCTGTCTGTTCTTTTCCACTGGGGGGATATATATATATATTATATATATATATATATATATATATATATATATGCAATATATTTTATATATTACTATTACCATACTGTTTGATAACTGTATTTTGAAATCAGGTGGTGTGATAATGTGATTCTTTCATATTTGTTCTTCTATTGATTTGACTATTCATGTTCTTTTGTGGTTCTACACAAATTTTAGAATTGCATTTTCTATTTCTGAAAAAATACCATTGAGGTTTTGATAGAGATTTCATTAACTCTATAGACCACACTGAGTACTATAGACATTTTGGCAATAGTAAGTCTTCTAATTCTTTTCCATTTGTTTGTTCTTTATTTAATTTCTTTCATCAATATCTAATCATTTTCAACATATAAGTGTTTCAATTCCTTAAGATTATCCTAAGTATTGTATTCTATTTTTATTTTAAATGATATCACTCTTAATTTTCTTTTTAGATAATCCATTGAAAGTGGATTTTGTGTTATTTTGTATGCTGCAACTTTACTGGTCCAATTTTTAGTTCCAACAGTTTTTCTAAATGAAATCTTTAAATTTTTCTATATGTAAATATCATGTCATCTCAATGGAATAATTTTACTTTGACTTTTCCAATTTTATTTCTTTTTCTTGTCTAATGCTCTACTAGTTTTCCCCATACAATGTAAACTAGAAATACCAAGAGAAGTACCAAGAACAATCCTTAACTTGTTCTTGATCTTAGAGGAAAGGCTTTAATTTTTAACACTGAATATGATGTTAACTGTGAGATTTTTATATATAGCCTTTACTATGCTGAGGTGTTTTCCTTCACATCTTAGTTAAGAGTTTTTATTATGAAAGGATGTTGAATGTCATTAAATGATTTTTTCCTAAATATGATTACAGAATGACGTTGAATTTCATTAAATGGTTTTTATTCATTGTGTTAATGTGATGTCACATATTTATTGATCATTGCACTTTGAAACATCCCAGGAGTAAATCTTACTTGATCAAAATGCATGATCTTTCAATATGCTGAATTTGGTTATATTTGTATTTTTGTAAGGTTTTTCACATCTATGTTCATCAAAGATACAGCCTCTTGTTTTGTTGTGTCAGCTTTGGTATCAGGGTGACGTTGTCCTCATAAAATGGTTTTGGAATTGTCTTTTCTCTTCAGTCTTTTTGGGGGAAAAGTTTGAGAAAAATTTAATTCTTCTTTACACATTTGTTAGAATTTACCAGAGAAGTCATCTAATTCTCAACCTTTCTTAATTATCATTGCTGATTCAATTTTCATGGTTTTTTTTTTTGCTTAAATAAATTGCTGTATTTAATTTGTCAAAAGTGGTGATGAAATTATGAATTACCCATAACTAGTATGGAACTCATACTGTAATTTGATGGCAATGGGAGACAATTCCACCCATAATCATACCCTTGCACTCAGTAAGATGGCATAAACACGATTAGAATTAACCATTATTTCATTCTTGAGGATATGGATAGGACTTAATAAAGTACTGTGTTCCTTGCCTGGAAGAGAGGAATTCTCGCTAAATAAATTTTAAGGAGATGAATAAACTACCTCAAAATATGTGCATGTGGTGCTTTTAAAAAAATAATATTTGAGTTTCTTGAGACAACACACTTGCAAAGAGCACATAATGACACTGCTACCAAGACATGTTTTCTCTAATCACGTATATCCCTCCACCAATGGCACAGATCAGGATTGCTGCGGGAAATAGAACATGATGTCTGAAAAAATAGATTTACTGTGACTCTGCAACTGCTTTCAGTTCTTAGATAATTTGATGAAAATATTTACTCTGAAGGACGTTCTCTCTGTTTTTTTTTTTAACAGATGGATCATATAAGAACATTAACAGATCAAGAAGATCCTTGAAAGAAGAAATAGACAATCTAGGTGCTTCAAAGTTTTATTTATTCCCAGAAGTTATCATGAAATAACTGTGGATGTGCAAAATTTCATAATTCTAGCTAATTCCTGTAACAGAGGTGAAAAGTTGTAATGGCACTTCCAAGTTTCACTTTCCACAAGGATAAAGCAAACTAGTAAATTAACCCATATTGATTTAGTACGATCTTAACCTAAAAACAACAGGTATCCTTCACGTCCATTATCTGTGGATATAGTCACTGCATATGTTATTTTCTATCAGCAGTTAAATAGAGAGCTACCAATAAATTCTCACAAAAGTTAGGTCTGATGAACTTTAAGGCTAAAGGATAGGTAAGGTAATTGAATTCTTACTGTATACAAGGCACTGTTAATGCTTTATCCTCATGTTTTCTTGGATACTTACATCTGTCACATGAAGAAGGTAGTAATATCATTCTCATATTCCAAATGAAGAGAAAGAAACACAGAAAAATTAAGAAACATTTTCAACATCATGAGGAAGTAGTAAATGGCTAAGGCAGAATTCAGCTTTGAATAGGACAGGTCTCAAAGCCCCCGCCTGGTTGGAGATAAATTTTCTCTGCCTTGCAGAGCTATGAGAATAAAATGAGGTCAGAAGGAACTCAGTACATGGTAACGTAATACTTGATTCTTTTTTGGAACTTCTTCTTGGCAATGCCATCTTCTAACCTAGGACAGACAGGAATTATAATTAGTATTTTGTTATTAAAAAGCGAATTTCTGAAAATTCAACTGTCTTGGCAAGTTAAAAAACTGGGAAAGGGACAGCCCTCTTCTACTGTGGTCCAGTCACTTTCCTCATGATATTGGCTCTTGGCTGCAGTGTTGGCTCTGCCCGTAGCAGCTCTGACTACTTCACACCTCTGTTTCCTCATCTCTAAATGACAGAAAAGGACATTATCAACTCTAAATCTAAAGTCCTCTTTGGTGTGAGGTTTTTTGAGGGGTGAGGGTGGAGTGGGACTATTGCTTTTGTTTTAAAGTAAATGTTCTTCTAAAAACCCACCCAGACTTGCAGCTTGACTGCCTTGATCAGAGGAATATAACTGTATGATGGTTTGGAAACTGGTAATGTAGGAAAACAGTCTAAATTAAGGCAAGACAATACTACCAAATACTGGGTAATTATTAAAAAGAATGAAGCACAAGAGCTTTAACCCTGTGGGTACCAATAAAGGTACCAGTGACAGTAGTCAGAGTTTGGTTTACAAGATGTCAGGAAGAATTTCTCTGCAGTGACACCCTCTGAAATGGAACACAGTTGCCCGTCTGGGAGCTGTTCCACTAGGAGGATTGTCTATCACTGGTACTAAATGGAGTGAGACAGTGAATCTGCATGTGGCTAAGAACGGTTGAATTCTCATCTCAGCATCTCAGTTCAGACACCCTATCGTCCGGAAGTGCTGCTATGATGGAGCCCTTACAAGCCAGAGGACGTGCACAGAAAGAGCCGCGCAGATTACTGTTGGCCCAAAGTGTGTGGCAGCTTTCTCTAAGTGCTGCACGCGGGCAACGGAGTTGCGAGATTACAAGTTAATAGTCCTGAGCGCAGCAGTAAGTATGTATGAAAGCTTCTGCTCCATCTGCAGTGCAGTGGGAGGGAACCAGGTGGATTTTGGGCTGCCACCAGAAGTACTTCCAAATTGAGTTCAGTGTACAAAAGACCAAGTAAATCCCTGCAAAACGTCTCAAAAAAGCAAAAGAGGCAGCTAGGAATACCAACTTGGATATTCTCATTCCAGCATTACTACCAACCCACTGTGGAGGTTCCTTATCTATCTTCATAAGAGCTAGTGTATAAATTGAAAATATTTGATTTGATTCTTGGTATTCATTTGTACAGCCTTCACGGTCACACATAGCATGATACTTAAAATCTTGCATACAAACGACAGTTTACTTTTAAGAATTGAACTATTATTCTTAATTTCATCATAAATCATAGCTAACAAGAGGTATTACAAGTAAGGAAATTCCAATAAACATGTAAAAGGGATTTCCTACATTTCATTTTCACATAGCTTGTACAAAAAAAAAGATGAATAAAACATTAAAAATCTGTTTGATTTTACTGACCTACTTTTAAGTCTATCTTTTTTATTTTATTTATGTTCTATTTATGTTACTTAATAGCACAGAAATGAACTGAGGATAATTATGAAAAATATTGCGATTTTAGATGAAAATTGTACTCAAAAAGTAAATTACTTATTAAAAAGATCTAATAACTTTCTTATGTCTTTCCGTATAAAAACATATAAGTGTTCAAAACCTGAAAAATGTTTCAAAATATAAAAATTTATTTTAAATCCTCAATAATACTGTTAGAATAGGAAACTCCTCCCATAATATATTCTCATTATTGTTTAAAAAATGAAAACAATTTAACCTACAGGTTGAAAAAAAAAGCCAGTTTTGGAAGTATGGCTATGTTTACAATATTGGTTCTGCCTATCCAGGATCAGGGAATAGCTTTCCATTTTAGAACGCCTCCTTCAATGTCCTTTTTCAGAGTACTGTCATTTTTATTGTAGAGGTCTTCCACTTCGCTGGTTAACTAATTCCTAAGTGTTTAATTTTTCTCGATGCTATCATGAATGGTATTGTTTCATTTCTTTCTTTCTCATTACTGGTATACAGGTACACTATTGATTTCTGTGTTTTGACTTTTATATCCTGCTATATTATTGAATTTTGCTATTTTTTTTTTTTAGACAGTGTCTCACTACAGGGTAGCCTCGAACCCACAGAGATCCTCCTATCTCACCCTCCAGAGTGCTGACATCACAGGTGTGTGCCACCACATCCACAGTTAAGAGATTTTTTTTTTCTGGTACCAGGGATCAAACTCATGACCTTACACTTGTCAGGCAGGCATTAATGCTGCTGAGCTACAGAAGTCTTTAGGTGGAATTTCTTGGAAATTTTATTTAAAGGCTCATGCCATCTGCAAAAAATAATGGTTTGACTTCTTCCTTTCCTATATGTATCCCTTTTACTTCTTTCTCTTGCCAGATTTCTCTGGCTAATATTTCAATTACTGTATGAATTTCTATGCTGAATAGGAGAGGTAATAGTGAACATCCTTGTGTTCCTGATTTTAGAGGGAAACCTTTTATTTTTTCCTCACTTACTATGATATTGCCCATTGGTTTGTAATAAACATCTTTTATCATATTGAGTTAGGGTCCTATATCTATTTTCTTCAGAGATGTTTATCATTAACGGATGTTGGATTTGGTCAAAGCCTTTTTAGGCATCCATTGAAATGATCCTATGATTTTTATCCTTATTTCTTGTTATATGGTGAATTACATTTGTTGATTGCATATATTGTGCTGCATCCAGCACAGCTCTTGAAGTTCCTGGGGACAGGGAAAGGAGAGATGATGGGAGGATGGAGAAATAAAGGTAAGATCAAAATACAGAAAGCTGAGGACAGGTAGAGCCCCCTCTTTGGATAGGAGAAAAGGAACTGCTCAAGGACTGCAGTGTGTTTATTTATGTATACACTCAGCAGGTTGATGTCACATGGCACCCCTCTGCCTAGCAACCTGTTGCATGGCAGCCTCAGGGTGCCTAGCAATGTTGGAGGTACAGCAACTTGTTCACGCAGCTCACCTCAGGCATTCTTGGTTCTCAGGACTATCTCTGCTCCAGTCACACATGTGATGACTCTCCAGCTTAAGCTGGTCCCCACAGTACTGAATCACCCTTGCATCCCTAGGAGAAAGCCTGCTTGGTCAGGATGTATGATCTTTTTTGATGATTTGTTGTATTCTGTTTGCCAGTATTGTATCTGGTTGAGAATTTTTGCATTCATGATCATTAAAGAGATTGACATGTAATTCTCTTTTTTGTTGTTGTTGGAATAATGGTAATGCTAGCTTCCAGGAATAATGTTGAAAGTATTCCTTCCCTTTCAATTTTATTAAAGATTTTGAGGAATATTGGCATTAGGTCTCCTCTAAAGTTCTTATAGAATTCAGCACTGAATCCATTGCATCTTGGGCTTTTCTTAGTTGGCAGGGTTTTTTTAAATTACCGCTTTAATTTTATTGGCTGTTATTGGATCATTCAGGGTTTTTATATTTTCTTGGTTCAGTTTCTACTGAAATTCAGAGTCCTTCCACTTCTTCCACTTCTAATATAATATAATAATATTATATTAATATAATTATAATTAATATAATTATTAATATTATTCTGTATTTGGCAATGTACATTGTGATTTCACCTCTTTTCTTTCTAATTACACTGACTTAGGTCTTCTCTTTTCTTTTTTGGTAAGATTGGTTAAGCATGTCTATTTCATTCATTTTTTGTTTTGGAGTGTCAGCTTTGTGATTCATTGTTCATTTTAATTGATTTTTTGTCTCAATTTCATTAATTTCTGTTCTGATCATTATAATTTTCTTCCTTGTACTGGCTTTGAATATGGATTTTTTTTCTGGGAACTTGAGGTGTATCATTGAGTTGTCTATTGGTGCTCATTCTGTCTTTCTTTTTTGGGTATTACCTCTTAAGACTGCTTTCATAGTGTCTCAATTTCTGGTATGTTGTACTGGTAGTGCTGTTTGATTCTAGGAACTATCTAATTTTTCCCTTGATTTCTTCTGTGACTCATTGATTATTCAAAACAGTATTGTTTAATTTTCTTATATTTGCATAATTTCTGTGGCTTCTTTGGCCATTGATTTCTACTGTTTCTGTTACTGCTTTGATCTGGTAATATGTAGAGAAAAATTTTGATTTTTTTTCATTTACTTAAGCATAGCTTATAGTATACTATGTGGTTTATTGTGGAGAACATTCCATGTGCTTCTGAGAAGAATGTGTTTTCTGTTGTTGAATGGGACATTCTGTAGACAACTATTAAGTCCATTAGTTTGAAAATTTTGTTCAACTCTGACATGTGTTTGTTGATATTTTTGTCTGGTTGATCTATTTTTGATAGTGGGATATTGAGGTCTCCCACTATAACTGTGTTGATGTTTACCTGATCTTTTATGTCTGTTATGGGCTAAAAACTGATGGTCTACTTAATACCAGCTGAATTAAATCACTCTGGTGCTGAGCGTAGATGTTCCACCTGAGGAAAGCTGCCAGCATAAATAGAGACATGGAAAAGGAAAAGTGAGGAGTTGTGGGTTTCTCAAAGGGTTGCTGTTTGAGCTGTTGCTTCTCCTGGAGGTGCTGGTCATGACTAGCTTCCCCAGTATGAGGACTCCTGGCTCCTGAGAGGAAGACATGAGCTGCTTAATCTTCAAGACAAACTCGTCACACTGGCTTTCTGGCAGGTACTCGACTGATCTTATCAGTCAGAGGAGCTTGGGACCCCCGTGTGGCTGAGGATGGCTGTGGTACTTTTCAGGGCAGCCCTGGTTCTTATTTTGAGCATGACTTCCTGGCTCCCGTGTAACCCTCAACCTACCAGCACAGCTCCTTCACCCCACTGGAACAGACTTCTAGCTTTCACTGCTGACCTTTGGGCCTTTCCAGCATCAATCCATAAAACAGACTAGTGTGAGTCCGTCTTGTGGGCTCTAGACCTCCAGATGGACTCATGGGAGGCATTGTCATGTTTTTTTTTTTTCTGGACTCATGTAGGACATTGCTGTGGGACTCAGCCCTTAGCTGAATATTCTGAGTCTTTAGTGTTGTAGACAGATTTCCTGCACTTTGTGTTAAACTCTGGGTGACCATCATAAAATAATAATATAAACTCTGTGTCCTGATTCTAATGATTCTCCTCACAACACCTGACTACAACAATATCCACCAATGTTTGTTTCATAATCTTAGGTATGCTGCCATTTGATGTATATATGTTTGTAACTGTTACCTGTTCCAGTTAAATTGTTCTCTTATTCAATGTGTAGTGACCTTCTTTATCTCTTCTGATCAGTTTTGGCTTGAAGTCCACTTTGTCTAAAAGTAAGGTAGCTTCTTTTGCTTGCTTCCAGGTTCCTATTACATGAAATATTATTTTCCATCATTTGATTTTTTAGTTTTTGCATTTCTTTTAGGATTAAATGTGTTTCTTGTAAACAGCATATTGTTAGATTTTGTTTCTTGATGCATTCTGCACATCTGTGTCTTTTAATTGGGGTAACTCAGACAATTCACATGAGCATTATTACTGAGAGGTATCAACTCTCACCTTTTTTTTATTGAATTATTTTCCTATTGCTTATTTCCTTCTTCCTTTTTTTTTTTTTTCCTCAACTGCTGACCCTGCCTTCTATTAGAATTTTTGGTGTTGTTGGCTTCCTTGCCTCTTTATAGGATTTCCTTGGGAAGTTTTTATAGTGCTAGCTTGGCAGTCATGAATTTCTTTAGATGCCTTTTGTCATGGAAATACATTATTTTTTCTTCAATTTTTAAAGAAAATCTTGCAAGATTTATAAGTCTGGGTCAGAAGTCATTTTCTTTCAAGGCCTGAAACATTTTATTTCAAGCTCTCCTGGTCTTTCAGGTTTGTGATAAGAAGTCTGCTATAATTCTAGTGGATTTACTTTTGTAAGTGACTCATTGCTTTTCTCTGATTGCTTTCCTCTAACAGCTTTTAGGATTCCCTCTCTGTGTTGGACTGCTGCGATTTTTTACTGTGATCTGTCAGAATTATTTTCTGATCATGGTTACTTGGCTTTTTCTTTACCTCACTTATCTGCATGTTTAATTCTTTCCTTTATTTGGAAAGTTTTCTGCCATTATTTCTGTAAACAGGCTTTTCATGCCATCTGTGCTGTCTTCTGACTTTTCACTAATTCCAATTAATCTTAAATTAGTTTTCTTTAGGTTATCTTGCAGCTGTTGGATCTATATTTTTCTGTTGATATCGTTTCATCAGCTCTAATTCTTTGCTAGTCGTTCCTGTGTTTTGTCATTTGGTTTAGCTCACCTCGCTTTTTATTACTGTTTTCTGTAAATGTGCACTCATTTTGTTTATTAATCCATTGTCTGTTTAGTTTTATCATCTTTGAACTTACCCAGCACCTTAGTGAACTGTTTCTTTATCTCCTCTGTTTTCATGTTAAATGATTCAACTATATGGCTTTTGGTTTTCTTCCTCTTGATGCTCCATGGATCAACTTTGGGGAAGTTGGGAGTTTGGCACTTTGAAAGCTTTTTGTTTTGTTTTGTTTTGTTCTGTTCTGTTCTGTTCTGTTCTGTTCTGTTCTGTTCTGTTCTGTTCTGTTGTGTGTGTGCATGCATGCACTGACGTTTTTGAGAACTTACAGTGCAACAACTTTATTTTTAGTATGAAGATATTTTTAGTTAGTGTCTGCTTCTCAGTGATGCACTCTTGATGTAGCTAACTATAGGCCTTTGTCTCTGTGCCAAGATCTGGTCACCTCTGTTAACATGGGAAGGGAGAATGTAGTGTAATTGGCATCCTGTTCTCTGGAAATGGACTGCAGTATTGCTAATGACACAGATAATCCAGATTTTGGCTCACAGAGAAAACCAATTAATGGCAACACTATGCCCTCTGGTAATGGCAGTTAAATCAACAACAATAAAAACTTCAAAGACAAACTAGATATTGATGTACTATGACAACCAATAATGTACCACCCTTCATCTAAAAGAGTTCTACAATTATAGAGTAAACACTAAGACAAATCAAATATCGACATACATTAAATGGGACAACTATATCTCCATGAGCAATAGAAAGGAATTCAACAGAAATAGCATATAGTTAACTATCTAAGATTAATAAAGCTTAATTATTATACTAGTAAAGATAGAGTGGGTGAAGAATGGGAGAATGAAAGAATAAAATTTTTAAAATTAAGCAATAGAAGGTAAGGAGAAGTGAAAATTGAGTTAAAGGATCCTAATAAGGAGTAAAAGAAAATCAGAACTAGATAAAGGTAGCAGAAAAGAACAAATAAGAAAAAAAAAAGAATGGAGAAAAAAGAAAAATTGAAGAAAAAATAATGATAAAGAAAAAAAGAAAGGAAAAAGAACACTCCTACAAACCCCAAAAGTTTTTAATTAAAAGTTAAAACATCTTGCTTTACCATATAACTCTATTGTATGTTATGTTTAACCTGTGTTTTTATCCTTTTAATAATTTAGAACCTCCAAAAAATCGCACACTGTTAGTCCAAGTTCCAACTAGAACTGTTTCAGAGAACTGGCTGTGGGGAGTACATCATGTTCCTAAAAGGTATTTCAAAGTTTTCATCTTTATTTTCTTCGAGAAAAATTTGAAAAATATTCAGACATGATGAGCATACAGCCTGTTGCTCTTACTAAAACTTATTTGCTAAATAAGGATAGGACTGACACTTGATCAGAGTTTATTTGATTGGATTGGTTTTTTCCCTCCTATCTGGTTAATTACAGAATAAAGCATCTTTGCAGAAGAATGTTACCTAACTTACCTTGAATTTCAACTAAGCATGTAGTTTGGAGAGAGATTTTTTTCAAAAACTTCTTTGTACCAAACTCTCTAACAATATACATTGCCCATTTAGGCATGCATTTTCAGCACTATTTTTCCATATAACAAATGAAAAGGGTTGATATTTTCCTCATACAATAAACACATACTATAAAACACATACAATCCATGAAGCTTGGGGGATGATTGGTTTTGTTTAGTTACTGCACCTTCCTTGGTGTTCAGCAGTGTTCTTTATGCTGCATGACTCTAGTTTTATCCACTTTTCTACTCCAATTCATTCTCCAAACACAGCTACTTAGATGATTATATGGGAATCCAAGTCTGATCATCCTATTTCCCTACCTTAAAAGACTCCATGTCCTACCAGGAAAGTCAGTGTAGATTAAGAGGCCTCATCCAACAGCTCCAGCTTCCCCTTCCAGCTGCCCTTTCCTTTACTGCCATTGTCCACTTTCTCTTCCAGCACACACACTCCTTGCACTTTGGACCTTTTCTTGGAAATGCTTTCCTAGCCCCACACACTTCATAAACTGTACTTCACATTTAACAACCCAATTCAGACAGTAGGTCCTCCAACAAGTGGCCTCCAAAGAATTGCATACATAACTTTTCTCCGTTCATACTATAGTTTCTACATGCTTCTGCTGAAGCCAGTATTAACCTTTATGATTGTGTGTTTACAAGTTTCCCTCTTCTCTAGTAACTTCATGGAAGGAAGGCCCTTTGCTATTTACCCTGTTTGGTTCTAAAAATTCATCATGTACAAGTTAGGAAATGTCCATCAGACACATAATTAACTAATGGACTTTTGATTTCTGAAAATTCTTTTTGTTTTATCTATTTTGTCATACACTTTTTCTTAGTAGGGTTCACTGAATATAATTAAATATTTAGTTGACATTTTATGAAATAATCCTTTTGAAATCCTGATTGTGGAGTAGATCAATAAGCATGGAATATAAAACATGGGAGTATGTATTAGGTTGGACCATAGATATATCTATTGGTAGTCTATAACAATATTTTATCTATATTTTTATCTATATAAATAGAAATTTCATATATTTAATTTAATATATTGCATAGGCAATTGTTGTAAATGTGTAAAGTTCTCTATCATCTTCTGATCTTCTAAGTTTTCTTTGCCTCAGCCCCAGTTAGAGTCCTTGATTTAAGTTAGTTTCCTTGTGCTTTGCCTCAAAACTGTTAATCAGATATCTGTTAATCAGAATATTTGGGCCCAAATTAATTAAGGCTCACCTGTGTTAGATGACTATGAAACAATATATCTTCCAGGCATCAGATAGAATTGGCACTGCCTGATTTCCAAGCCACGTGGGAAATTCAGGGTGTTGGCATTTCAGATAAAGGTAAGAAACCCGTCTGATACACCGTTTTGAATCTGGGAATAGTTTGTTCATTTAATATAGCTATACTTTTATTCACAGTTCACTCAGGACTTTAGGGGATGCTTATTTGATGTTCTTACTGTAATCTAGGTTAAAAACAAAATATCGATGTCTTTGAACATTTTTTTATTCAATGTTTTTAATATGTCAACTTGGTGAGCAGCAATTATGGATCACAGTACCATTTCTAAAAAATACATATTTGATTTTCACAATTTAATATGTTTGCCCATTTAAATGAGTTCTATAGTAATTCAGTAGCTTTTTGCTATGTTGTGAGATAGCACTGGGTCGCACTGCTTACCAACCATTGCAGCTCTGGAACTGCAGCACTAACAACCACAGAGCCACAGTCATGGCAAAGTTTTTTTAAAAATGTTAATTTTAGCAGAAGACATTCCATACACATACTGTTTTTTTTTAAGACTATGAGAAGCATAACTGAAGGAGCTGTAAGAAAGGGCTGAGGCAGAGGCTACTGAGTTATAGAGGAAACAAAATGTACAGAGATCTGAGGAAATCTGTAGCCAAACTGAGCCAGAAGGAAGAATGTGACAGGGCCTCAGTGAAATAGAACCCCCTTTCTTATTTGCTGGCTACATTCAGGCAAGTAGTATATTTTAAGTTCAACTGGTGTTATATAGGAGTATGGAATATTAATATTGCAGAAAACATCATATAAAAATCAGTGGGATATATTTCTATCATTCCTTTACTTATTAATCATTGGGAGCTAATTAATATTCAGGCCTACAGCAGAACAGGCTGGATCTTTAAAACAAAGATTGTCGGTAAATAAATTATATTTTTAGTTTAATGACTTAAAATTATTCTAAGTGAAAAGATTATTCTAAAACTAGCAGAGACTGTTTTGCCTTCCATTTTATTTTAAAACGTCACAGCTAGGTGTGGTGGCACAAGCATGTAATCTCAGGACTAAAGAGGCTGAAGCAGGAAGATTTCCATGAGTTTGAGGCCAGCACGGGCTACACAGTAAATTTAAGGCCAGCTGGAGTTATGTAACGAGACCGTGTCTCAAACAAAACAAAACACAAACATAGACACACACACAAAATAAAATGTCACAAACTACTGGAGGAAATATGAATACTAAATAGATATTTGATGATATTAAGAAATTATCATTGGCTTTTTTTTTTATAATACCGAGGAATGAACTCACAACCTTGCATTTGGCAAGAAGGCACTTAGCCACTGAGCCAAGCCCCCAGCCCTATCACTGGCTTTTGAGGCTGTGATAATGAGATTGTAGTTATGTTTAAAGCAGGAAATTGTTTCTTTGAGACAATTATACTCATATATTTACAAAGGAAATAATGTGATGCTGGGTTTACTTTAAAATAATTCAGGAAATGTGAGGAGAGGGAGGTGTAGAGGAAATAAAATTGGCCATGAGTCAGTAATCATAAATCAGGGTAATGGAAGTTCCTTATACCATCCTCTCTATTTGTGTAGATTTGAAACTTTTTATCATATAAATTTTTAAGTTCTCAAATAATCATTTTCAAAATTCTTTATTAATGACCATTATTTGAATGTTTGAGACAAAGTTTTATCTCTCAGATATCCCCCCAACTTGGCTGTTTCAGATACATCAGACCTTCCTGGATGAGCCCACCTGAAAGATCATCTGTCCTTCCGTTGTCGTCTTCTCTCTCCCATTACCTTCCTTAATGCCTCGTACTATGAATGTCTTCCTGACATTTTATCACATCCTAGTTTATGTCTCCCTGACTGGAAGGGAGGCAGCAATTTTGTCTATCCTGTTCACAGTTGCATTTCATTGGCCGAAACAGTGACTGTTCCATGATAGAGTCTCCAATACCAACTCATTAAGGAAATCTGGCCACAAAATAAAACTGTCAGGAGCAATGAGCAATACAGGGAGGAAAAAAAGGAAAGTCAGTGTATGATATTTTGTCTATCCACGAAATAACAAAAATGCAAGCATCTGAATACACTGGTGTGTACTCACATTGTCACCTCTTGTAGGTCTATGTGTTGCTGATGTGCTGATGTTGCAGGTCTACAAAGACCAATCCCCTGTCATAAACAACAATGTTACAGGACCCAATTAGAAGAAATAATTTCTTACATCAAAACCACAGGAATCTAAGTAAGTAGGTAAGGGTGTGACTCAGTGGCTGAGAAATCTGAGGGTAAAATCATTTTATTTTAATGCATAAGGGATTTAAGCATGTTGGGGGGAGTGTGAGGGTCAGGGAGTTGGTGAAGACCTTTCAAATTATAATGTATCAGGAGGAAGCTGAATGGAAATGGATATATAAATATCCTTCTTGCCCCAAATGAGTATCATTTTGTACTACTAGACTGTGCTTGACCAAACTTGGAATGACAACCTGCCCTCTGTTGGCTGGCTTCTGGTACTCACATTGTCACTGAATATCTGCCAACTGGCCTGCTAATAAATGTCACCAATGTCAGAGACAATGTCTGTTACATGTTAGCAAAAAATGTACCTGGAGATGAATCTCACATTGAGCTCCATCCCCAACCCTTTTTATTTTGAAATAGGCTCTCACTAAGTTGCCCAGGTAGGACTCAAACTTGCATTGCTCCTACCCCAGCCTCCCAAGTGCTAGGATTACAAGCATGCGCTATCATGCCAGGGAAAATTTTTAAATGTGTTTAAGATCTTAAAATGAAAGATTTCAATATATTTCCTAAATGAATTCTGCCTTCTAATAAAAGAAAATACTCTACATTCCTCCTCCTGAAAAAAAATCATCATTCTTCCAACGTTTAATATCATATTTCTAACAGGTGATAAGAAATATTGGTGAATACCAAATGCAAAAGGAGAAAAAAAGAATAGACTGATAACAAATACAGCACTCATTCTTTTTCTCCTTCTTATTATCAAAACCAAGTGTTTACTAGTTTCCCTTGAATTTAGCCATAGCTAAAACCCTAAACCCCAAGGAAATCTAAATTGCCTGAGTCTTGCAGGAATGCTACCCATTGAGAGCTGATTAAACGGACAGGTGTCTCTTTTTTACTTTCTGTTTTCAGCTCTCAACTCAGAAATGGTGGTTGGTGTTTCAGCAACCTTCTGGACTGCAACCTTCTAGGTACCAGTATAATGGAACAAAAATTATCCCTGCCCTATAACATGTAGAAGATCTGTTCCAGCCCTTGACTGCTCACCCCTGGATTTCTTTTATGTGAGAGGGAAATAAATGTGTTTCACTTAAGCAATTGTTATTTCAATAGTCTGTTCTATACATTAGAATCTAATTCTAATTAAGATAGTCATGTTTAATACTGTTTTTATTTCTTTTAACAAGTAAAATATGTGAGCAGAATTTTATGAATTGCATTTGGTTTGCTATTTCTCAACTCCAGCTTTATGTCATCTTTCCAACTCTTGTGTCCTATTTTCTTCACACACTTGTCTCAAATATCTTGGTTTGTACTTTTTTTAATTGTACAAGTGATATGTCAACCTATGCTTCTAAACAATCTAGACAACATTTCTGTATGGATGTTATACATAGTTTCCTTGCCACCAGCAAGCTCCTCTTATCTGGGCAAGCAGGCCAGTCTGAAGAATGCCAACCACAGAAAGCCAAGCCACTGAAGAGCCAGTTTATCCAGTGGTCAACTGCTGAATGGCACCTTGCTAACTCTGTCAAATGATGAACTGGAATGGCAGGCCACTTTATCAAAAATTGTGGGGTTTTTTTTATCTTTGATGGAGATTTTCCTATGGCAATTTTTTTATTTACATTGGTTTATACTGGAATTGTATTTTGCCAGTTCTGATTTCTTGTAAATGCTTTCAAATTTGAAAAAACTTTTTTGATGAATTGATGAAAGAATACAATTCTTCAAAAAATTATCAACATTTGAAACATAAATGCCATTTAAAATGTCAGATGCCATCCCATATGATAAACTGCAGAAACAATTGCATTGCACATGAACTGCTGAAATTACAGTAACTAGTAGGAAGCAATCAGGATACGTCTTCTTGTTAGCAATCTCAATCTGAAAGGGAAAAATATCAAAGAAATGAAACCGGGAAGCAACAGAACTAGTTTATGCTTGTCTGGACATCTAAAATATTATTTGAAACTTTCAATAACTCTTTTAGGTGGACTAAGTAGATTGCTAGCTCTTATTTTATAAATAATAAAAATGAACCACGGATAAGACTTGGAAACATAAGCCAACCAAAAAAATTAAGTATGGTAGAGAAAAGAAATAGAAATGAGAGATGAGAGATGGACCAGAAAAAGAAGCATGTTGCCCAAGGGGAATGTTGACAAGACTTTTGAGAAGCAGTAGTGCAGTTCTTACAGGGAAATCAGCTGAATACACCCTAAATACATTTTCAAATGAATGCTAATTTTAAAAGCTAAATTTTGGAAAACATCTTTACATAATTGTTTTTTCATTTTTTCCAACGGAGTAAGTCACTAATTTTTATTTTATTAAATGAGGACCATTGTATCTTATTTCAAAATCTTGAAAGGCAAACTTCATGGGAAAGCATTCTGGCCTTTTGGGATATTGCTGCTAAAAATTATTACAAAAGAAAAAAAGCCCAGCTACTTAGGAGACAAAGGCAAGAAGATAACAAGTTTGAGGTCAACCTGGGCAACATTTTAAATAAAAAAGCCTAGGAGGGTAGCTCAGTAATACAGCACTTTCCAGTAGGTGTAAGGACCTCGGTTTGATACCCTGACTGCAAAGTAAATAGACAAATTTAAAAAGTTATGAATTGTTATAGACATATAAAAATAGGATTTATTAAAATTAAAGTTCATAACTAACTTACCAAATTTTCCAGAGTTTCCCTATGTATTATTAATGTCCAGTTTACAACAAAAAAAATTACAAGACAGGCAACAAAGCAAGAAAGTACAGCCCATACAGAAGAAAAAAAGGCACAAAAAACTGCCTGAGTGAGGGTGCCTAGACTCTAGACTTTCAATATTAGATATTGCAAATATAATTAAAGAATAAAAGAAAATATAAGAATGATGTCTGTAATCCCAGCACTCTGGGAGTCTGAGAGAGGAGAAACACAGGTTCTAGCCCAACCTGGGCAACTTAGCAATTCTGTCTGAAAATAAAAATTAAAGAAAAAAAGGGCTGGGAATGTAACTCACTATGAACACCCTCGTTCAGTCACCAGCACCAAGGAAAATGAATAAAAGAATACTGTCCCACCAAAGGAACAATATCAACAGAGGTGAAAATTATAAATAAGAATGAAATAGAAATTCTGGAGTTGAAAACTAGGAAAGCTGAAATGAAAAATTCACCAGAGACATTCAAGAGTAGATTTGAGAATATAGAAGAAACAATTGGCAAACATACTGACAGATTAACTGAAATGATCTGATCTGAGAAGCCAAAAGGAAAAGAAGAAAAATAAAGTCTCTGCATGTCATTTTGAATACCATCACCGTACCAGCATATGCAGCAAGGGGGACCTCTGACACATCATCAGACACACCAATAGATGCATAAAGGGGGTTCCAGAAGGAAAAGAGAGGGAGAAAGGGCAGAAAAAATTTTTTTGAATGTCTGTGGAATGAATTTTTTTTTTAATTTTAAAGATGGTAAAACAAAACAGAGCAAAGCAGATCAAAAGAAAACAATGTGACACAGGATTTCAAAGCAAAACAATAGGAGATCAACAGTGCCTACCATAATGTCTCTTGTTTTCTTGTAAATAGCTGTCTATATCTTACACAATGAATTCATACAAAACAAAGTAGTATAAAACTGATCAGAACAGAGTAATGAAAGCATTCATTACAGGCCTTCAAAACCAGACAATAGGAAAGTCAACAATGGCTGCTGTAATGTCTCTTGTTCGCTTCAAAATAGTTGTTCATCCCTTCATGTATGTTGAAATTAAACAATACAAAACAGACTAAAACCAACCTGAACGAAGAATAAAAGCATTACTGGATTTCACAGTGTGATGAGTGTGATGCTACGGAATCAGCAATGGACACCATACTGTCTCTTTTTCTTCAAAGTAGCTGTTCATATCATCACGCATAATACAATTAATTCGCGTAAACTGTTTAGCAGAAGTTCTAGGCATGTATAAGCCTTTACAGGTACATCTATCCTTTCTGCATTAGAGGGAAAACAAAACATATTACTAGAAAAACAAGAAACAAAAAAGACAAATAAATAACAATACCAAAGAGCCCAAAACAATGACAATATAGGCCTCAGGCAGAAAATTTTTGCTTCTCTCGAACTAGGTTTGTTGTTAAATTGAGGTTTGTTGTTAAACAACATCTCTAGCTGCACAACTGTTTACGTAAGCATTGTAGTTAGTGGTTTCTACAGTTGCCTCGTGTTGAAGGAACACCCTGAGCTGCATAAACTCTAGCTATGCCACGGCTCCCAGTGTGATAAACTCAAAGAGGCAACACATGGGTACATCACAATGCTATCACCAAGTGCCAATGACAAAGAGAAAAATCTTGAAAATAGCAACGGAAAAGTAGCACCTCATGTTTATCAAGGATCTGGGGAGGAGGGAAGAAAGCAAACAGTCAACTTATCAGAAAACAGAAGCTCACAAGGTCGTGCTATGACGTATTCCAAGTGCTAAAAGAAAAGGACTATCCCTCCAGAATTCTGTATATGCCATTACTTGCTGATTAGGATTCAACATAAAAAATTTTAGAGCTCGCACACACTCAGACTAGAGTGTTAACTGTCACAGAACCGGAAGGCACCTGTACAATGTTACTTATTTCATACTCTTAAAGGTTTCTCATCTTCTTGACATTTCTTGACCACTTTGCCAATACATTCCCCTGCATCATTAGAGAAGGTTCTGTGTGACGTTTTGAGACATTTGTCCTGGGCATCAGATATGAGTTCATTCCTGGCTCAGTTCCTCCAGAGCTGGCTGGCTTCATGGGCAAACCAGCCTGCACGGTTGCCAGGTCTCTGAACTCAGAACGGCCCCATACTTAGTCTAATGCTCTATTGCTGTCTTAAAATTATTAATCATTGTTTTTTATAAGGGAAGTCACCATTCCTTGCCACTTCTTTCACTCACGATACTTCCTGACACGGAAGTCCTGATGACACATGGCGTGCGGAAATGTAGTGAGACTCAGGGTGAAAGCTAGGAAAGTGTGTTAAACCTACGACGTGTGTTAAACCTACAGCAGAGCACTGACAACCGCAAGAGGCCACATTTCTGACTGGAACCAGGATCTGTTTTAAGCACAGAAAGAAGACAATAACATGCTGAAAAATAAGGAAACATCACACCCATTCTCACTCATTCCCCAGTGTCAGGCTCCTACTCACACAGAACAAACTAACAGCAAAGGAAGAGGAAAGATAGGGCCATCTATAGCTTCTTTTCCTTCCAGACTTTCCTTATTCATCAATTACCAAAATAGAGAGCGTTGTTAGAATAAACATGTCAAAATAAAATAAAGTGGCTGAGTTATTTGTGTGCAGTATTTCTGCTGTTCTGGAATGAAATGTAGAAATTGTATGACCTGTGGCATACTAAGTGTCATTTTGGTAACTGCACATGAATGAAATGCTCTTATATTTGTATTTAAAAACAGCTTTGTTTAGTATAAAGATGAATGGAAAGATTCATACCAATAATGTAAAATTTTCAATTTTCTTTACTTTCAATGACATTAAAAATAAAATTTAAAAAACAGCATGACAAGTTAAGGGAGATATTACAAAAGAAAGGAAAAGGCTTTATATTTTAATACCTTAACAGTATTTTTTATTCTTTTTTTTTTAACAAGGAACTCCACATTTTCATCCTGCATTGTGCCCCTCAAATTGTATAGAGGACCATGTTTGCTTCTTTCTATACAACTCCAGGCTATTTTGTTTTTAACTCTGATCATCAGAGGATTTATCTGTGAAGTGTGGGTGATACCAAATCCTGCCAGCCACTGTTGAGTGGCTTCCAGCAGGGGCCAAACTTTGGGGTCAGTTTGGAGGCTAGGACCCACACCTAGCCACTGGGTGAGCAACAGCTGCTAGAATTAGATGAAGGAACTTATGTCAAATGAGAAGTAAGAATGAAAACAAGAAATGAGTCATCGGAGCCAAAGGCCGTTAATGGGCTGAGCTTCATTCATTAGACAGTTGCGGGTAGAGAGGAAACAACTCAGTCAGGTTACAAAACCATGAGAGGTAGGAGGAGTGTGGGCAACTTCTTTTTATACTGTCTGTGTTTCCTCTGTAGAAAATGTGCTTCATTGCATTCCACTGACACTTGATTTCCTCTTTCAACTTATTATTTTCCACCCACCCCTACTCCCTACCCTGAAATCCTCCCCCAAAATTGATTAGGGCCTAAAGTGGCCTTTTGGGTCATACTATTCCAGCCCACTACGCTGGCAATTGCAAGAATAGTGTGACCAATGGCTTTCTTCTCTATCTTTCCTCAGTCACCTTTTGGGATTTAAATATAAATTCATCCACAGTGGACTGGGAACCTTATACATATGCAATAATTATTAGTGTAAATATTGATAGATAATGGCATGCTATTTGCATATACAGCAGTTGTCCTCTTTGTGTTATGTGATTTGTCTTTCTTAGGATTCTTTTGTATGAATGTACAGTAATTTATTTGCCATTCTGTTGTTTTAAACTGCATCTTAATTATTGATATTACGAATAATACCACGAAGAGCATTCCTAGATTAGTGGCTCTAGAGTAGTGTGTGAAAATCTTTTTGCAGTGTTGGCAGAACTTTTGGAGTTTTCGGTTGTACAAGCAGCCTGCTGTGACATGCACACCAGAGGTTCACCACCGCAGAAGTGTTCATTTTTCCATTATCCTGTAGTATGTAGTGAAGCCTGATGAGATGTTGACAGAGTAAAGTTGGACCTAGATACTGGCACAGAATTAAAAGGGAACAAGTGGTGCTTCCAGGGTCTGATGTTGATGGCTCAAGTCACTTGGAAGAAGACTTTTTAACTGAGCTAAAGTGGTAGAGACCGACCATGAGGAAAAAAAAAAAAGAGATTGGTGTGCTAATCAGTCTTCTGGTACTATAACAAATACCTTAAATAATCAGTTTATAAACAGAAAAAGTTTATTTTGGCTTACAAATTTGGAGGATCTGTACATGATCAGGCAAGCACAGTGCTTTTAGGCTTTTAGGTTTTGGGGGACAGCATATCAGAGCAGGGATGAGTGGCAGAGCAAAACCTTTCCCCTCTTGGCCTGGAAGTGTAAAGGGGGGTAGGGTACAAGTATCCCCTTGAAGGGGATACTTCAAGGCCCCAGTGACCTTAAGACCTCCCACAATGCCCCATCTCTTAAGGGTGGTACATCCTCCCAGAAGCTCCACTCTGAAAAACAAGATTTTACCATATGGACCTTTGGGGACACACAAAATCCAAACTATAGCTGTCTGCTTTCCTTTGATCTGATCAACTGAAAATGTTATTTCATTCAGATTTGGGTAAGCTGGTAAAGGGAAGTGAATGGTTTTAAAACAATGTTTCCAAGGACCTCAGGGTTTCCCATGGAACCTTCCAAAGGGCCACCTCTAGGTCCACATGAGACAGCAGGACCTTTCTACTTTTCTTCTCCTACATCAACTCCCCTCTGCTTGTACCTGTAATGTCCCCATAAGATGTGGTTTTGTGATATTTTGTGGCTATATGTATTTCTAAATCTGCTTAATACACACACACTATTCCAAGACAGTTGACTAATGAGAGATATTTACTTGTAAGATTCCCTAACTGAATGTAGCTTGTACTCCAAGGTTCCCTTTCACACTGAAGTTAAAGAAAGGCACTTTAATCTGCTGTCTCTTGCAGTGTTGGAGCAGCAGCCCATATAATACTCACCAAATTGAGAATGTAAATCAATGAGACAGGGAGGGGCTTCAGCCAAAAACCAGACTGAAGGACAAATGGCATCTCACACTCAGAATCACCCAGTACCAGCCTATTTTTGGATATAACATGCATGCTTCTCAAGTCCCATTTTAGAATGACTTAATTCTGAGCAGACACCTCTGTTGCCCTGATGGCCTCCAGACTCAAAATAGAAACATGAAAATTACATAAAGAATTATGGGCTACACCACCTGTCCTACACTAGCTGGAGACCAGCAATCTGAACTAGCTGGTAGGATGAATTCTAAAAATGGTAACATCATATATTTCTAGTTGTGTCATTCTCTAACCTTTAATATGGCCACCCTCCAAGTTGGTTGGTTTTAAAAATCATACACATAAAAGTCATTTGTTATGCATAAAAAATAGGTCTGTAGTTTATATTACTACAAAACTGATTTCTAGATTTACTGAATGTGAAATAATTCTTTAAAGAATGTCCATTTGATAGCTACAAAGTTAGTACCCTTTCAGGAGCAACTTCATGCCATGACAAAGCCAGGAAACAATCACAAGCCATCCAGTTACTTGGTTGAAGTAAAGAATGGGAGCACAAAGTCTAGAGAATCAAGCAGGACCTAAGTCAGGAGGGGCTGGCAACCAGGTGAAATCATTCGGGCTCCTTCTCCATGGCAGATTGGAGGCACCATTTGCAGGAAGATTAAATGACTAATACAGTTTCTGCAAGATCTGAGCTATTTCTCTTTTAGAAAAGCAATGTTTATACAAAAACAAAGCCAACGTCTTGTTCACACGTCACATTATGTAAATAAAAATTCATCTTTGAACCATGTTTAGAAGACAGATTGAGAAAGTTTCTGTTAAACATAGTGGAGGCTCTATATACATTGTGGAACTTCTGTTCTGCACAAACCTTTGCAATCCACCATTCGTTAACTATTTCCACTAGAGACACAGGCCAATGGTTTGCAGATACCATTTGTTAGAATTTACCCTATAGCACAAGCAAGCAAATTTCTTTCCACTTTAAATGCAAATATCACCTATGTTGATTAGAGCGTTCTTGCTCTCTCTTAAATTCCTTTTCCCGAAAATGATGGCAAAAGTACTTTGTTTATTTTAACTTGGCCCATCTTTCGCAATCCAGCTTAATTATTTTACAGATTTCCTTTTGAAATAAATGGGCTAGATGACCAGATGATAGTGACAGATTTTTGCCATTTCAGTAACATATGACAAAATCACTTCTGGTGAAATTTATACATTGAGTTCTCCTTCATGCTCCTTTTGTCTCCTAACAAATTCACTATTAAAGTGTTAGTAAATGTTTTCAAAGCAAAGAACACCAGTGTGACCTTAAAGAGCTGATTTATACAATTGTTTAGAGATATCTGTTTTATACTTTAAAACGCAGTAAAATTGTATACTTAAGATAGATATTAGTACTACTGAAAATAAAATAAAAATGTTCTAATGAACATAAGAATCCTAAAAATAAATTTAAAGAAAATCTTAAAATTTTATTTCATTTAAATTTGTTACTAGACTCAGTTGTTGTAAGAAGCTGTGTGAGCCTTGGCTAATTCAGGCCCATTTGAAAGTCATGTCAGTTTGAAACTGAATCTGTGTGGGTCTCTGTCTATATGAGAGACAACTGGAACCTTCCAGAGGCCCTTTTAAAGATGGCACCACATCACAGCAAATGCCCTGCCACAGAAGACACACTAAGTGGAAAGAGATTTTCTGATTTCTAGCCCCAGATTCTCATTTTGGAGTCCTTTTATTTGTATTAATAAGTCCCCTGGATATAAATTCCTGTAAAATACCTCCTGCCTTTATCGCTGGACATGAAAAGGTATACTAATCAGATTTTAGTTCTCTTACTTAAAGAGCCTCTTCCTAACATTAATAATTAACCAGCGAACTATTTATCCAAATTGTTGAAGCTCAGTTGAAAAGGAAAAGCATTTCCCAAAAGTTGTATCCATGGTTTAACACCACCTCTAGCCATGGGCCTGTTGCGAATTCTTTGTTTTTTAATCTTTCTGGAGCAAAGTTGGAGTCAGGAACAAACGTAAGTAAAACATTCATTTTACAATTTTCTTGCCATGATGAGTGAAAAAGTAAATTTAACAGATTGTGTTAATTTGAAAATCTTTTTCTCTTTCTGAGTTCGAAAAGCATCGTTTCATTTCTGAATGGGAAAGTGATGGAAGCATTTTCATTTGATGAGTGGCTAACAACATGACAGATTTGTCAGTTTGTTGTTTATATCAAAAAAAAAGTAACCAATTATTCAAATTCTTCTTTTAAGAAAGTGAAAGACAAACCCGAAATCATAGTCTTTCTTGGCTTTTACTGCTTGTTCACGTTGGTGTTAGTTTTCTTTGAGTTTTCCCTGGACTAGACACAGCTAAGCCAAAGTTACTTGGAGTCGATTCTAAGACTGTGATTTGAAAATTTATTGTTGCAATTACTTCTATATTTATGAACTCATTCTTTACAAATTTTAGTATCATTAAATCCTTAGAGTTTTAAACCAAACCTTATAAACATCAATCTAGAAATAATGTCTTGGTACAAAAGAGTAAGTTGATATTATCTAATGGGACCTATTCATTTTATATACAAGGATAAGTCCAGATAGGGGAGGTGACTGGTTAGAGGTCCCATTGCCAGAGACAAAAGTAGGACATTTATTAAGCCCTTCCATTTACCCTTTTAGGTTTTTTTTTCCTTGTCATAAACAGTATTTTTCTGTCACCCTCTTTACCAGCTGGTCATTCCTTTTTGACAGGCCAGTAGTCGAAACTTATAGAGTCTGAGATTAATTGACTTCACAAGAGCAGAAGAAGGGCTAGCACCTCGGTCCAGAGATTCTCACTGGGGATATTCTAAATGCTTTCAACTGCGTTACACTGACTTTCAATTGAAAAAAAATTATCTTGTTTTTTCTGAAAAAAACAAGAGTGTGCAACTTAAGGCATGTTAATCAATGACTTATTGATTGATTCAACAAATATTTATTAAGCACCAACCATGTGATAGGCAGTGAGGATGTAGCAGATGGGAAAAGACAATTCCTAAAGCTTGCATTCTAGTGGGCGAGCCAAAAAACTAAATGGGCGAACCAATGAAAGAAAGAATAAAAAGAACAGGTAGTTACGGTGTATGAAAGAAAACAATAATGGAGAATAAGGGGGTAAACCATGGTAGTACCTAGAAGAGTGGACAGTAAAGGTCTCTTAGGGAAATGTGACTCAGAGTTTGAAGACAGTGAGGAAGCAAACACAAATATCTGGGAGCTAAGCATACTAGACAAAGGCCAAATGTCTTGGTTTCTTTGCTTGCTGCTGAGACAAAATACGTGACGCCCAAGGTTAGAGGAAGAGAGGTTTATTTGGCTCACAGTTTAAAGATGTTTCAGTTCATAGTCAGCTGGCTCCAAGGCAGGGTGGCACAACAGAGGGACATCCAGAGGAGAAACAGCTCACGATAGGTGGAAGGTGGGAAGGCACCAAAGCAGTGAAGCAGTGAGGCGGCAGCAGCCCTCCTTCTAGCCCTTACATTCTAACCAGGCTACACACTGGAGGGTGGTTTCCCAGTGTGGACCTTCCCATTATCCACACCCAGGACTATGCAAACCAATCAGTGAACTAATTCAATCACCACGTACCCTTGAGCCCAGTGTCACATACTCTAGATTCAGCCACTCTGAAAAGCCCCACCTGTGTCTGCATGAGGCTTTAGGGGGACATCTAGACACAAGTCATCTCACCAGTGTAACATTCTCCCCACTCTGCAAACTCTGTGGCCTAATCCACTGAAGCTATTAAAAGGAAATAACAATAAAATTCTTCCTATGGATGATACATCAATAAAGACCAAAGTTTGTATGAAGGATGGCCATCAGAGCCATCGTTTAAGGGCTGCTAACCTCCTAGTATTTTATGCCTCATCATTATAAGCAATAGACGATGAAAAACAAACTGGAAAACCTAGAGCCTCTAACAATATTGAAATTGAAACAGTTTTTATTCCTTGATTTTTTCTGATTGCAAAATGCTTCATAAATTTAGTTCAAAATGGCTGTTAAAGCTTTTAATTCTGGAAGCAGACTACTCACAATGAGTTCTTAATTTCTATAACTTACCTTGGGCAAACTTATTATTAGCTTGTTCATCTTTGTACAGGAACAGTAAGACCTTCCTCTCCAAGCACATAGATGTAGCAACACAATGAGTTGTATGTATAGAAAATATTTAGAAGCTTCCTAGCACGCAGTAAGGTTTTAGTAAATGTATTTTGTTACCATTCCTCCTTGTCTGTGGTTTCCTGCTAAGTACCTGTGTCAGATGATGGTTAGAAATCTGGAGTCTCAAGTTCCTGTAAGTGTCTCCCTGTTAGTTATGTAGAAGAACTGCCAGATGCTTTTAAAGGATTTAATTGTTGCCAACCTAATTTATTGCTACAAAAAACTTGCTTATTTTTGAAGAATTTTAAAATGTTATAATGTTGCAGGAGCCTGCAAAGTTCTTCTGGGGTATGTGAGTGAGTGTGGGCCCCAAGCTTGTTAATTACCATGCCTTTTTGGACTGATAAACAATTGTTTTTCTTTGTAATAATACACAGCTATCACTACTCAAATTAGATAGTTTTGGGGTATATTATCACTAACCTAGTTGATATTTGTAAGTTTTCATTTAATGAGACAATGTAACAATCCACCCCTTTCAAAATTTGTTTTGAAAGCTTGTATAGATTTATTTCCAGTGTTGTATAAAATGCATGAAAAACAATATTGAAAGAACAGTCTATAGTTTGGAAAGTACTTGTGACCTTCATCTTAGTGATATGCATAATAATTGAGAGACACCTGACTATGCAGCTCTGGTTCATTCAACTATAAGTCGTGTCCTTAGTCAAATTAACCTCTGATCACATGGCAAATAGGAATAATAGTGCTACATCACTGACTGATTCTAAAGATTAAAACTATTCTATATCAGTTATTATTGCTGTTGAAGGCTGCTGCTGCTGCTGCTGCTGCTGGGTTCCTTCAGATCCTCCATCACTCACTATTTTCATTTCAGATGCATTTATTTTCAGATGCATTTGTATTCTATCTTGTCTTTAGCCACTCACCAATATAATGCAAAGTCTTAGTGAAGTTAACGAATCTTATTATTTACTAGCTACTAAGCATGCCGAGTGCTTTCATAAGCATGCTTTTATTTAACCCTAGCCACAGCCTGATATTTTAAAAAGTGATATATTCCACAGGTATATTATTATGGCCTCAGAGATTAGTGACTTTTAATCACTCACCCAGCAGATGGCAGAGTTCTAGTGCCTGCGTTACTTTTTTCTTTATTGGGGGAGAAAAAAAAAATGACAGAGACCCACTTACAGTTCTAGTTAACATCATGAAGTCCTCCTCGGCTGCAGGAGGGCCAGGGGAGGCGTTATTACTGCCTTCCTAAGAGTAACCCCAGCCCCTAGCTCTGTTTCTTTGCTCTTAATTCCAAATCATTTTTTCTTGGAAACTATGCTGGAATTATCATAGATCAGAAAGTAAATTTTGATTTTAATAATTTTAACTTGAAATAGTCCATTTTAAATTGAATCTCTCGAAGGTAAAAAAGCACGTCTGAATTAAAAAAAAAATGTAGAAAGATACTGCAACTAGGGAGCTGGGGATTTAGCTCAGCGGCATAAGCTCCTACCTTGCAAGCACGCGGTTGTGAGTTCAATCACCCGTACCGATGAAAAAAATAATTTTTTTTAAAGATACTGCAATTTTTCTTTTCCTCTTTCAACAGATACGTTATTTCAGCATCAAAAGTATTGCGGGTTGGAGCATCTGAAAATATTGTAATTCAAGTTTATGGATACACTGAAGCATTTGATGCTACAATCTCTCTTAAAAGTTATCCTGATAAAAAGTTTAGTTATGCTTCAGGTTATGTTAATTTATCCCCAGAAAATAAATTTCAGAACTCTGCCTTGTTAACAGTATGTATTTATCCTTCATTTTCTTTATATCTGTGAAGTATTTTTGATAAAAACGTGAACATTTGAATACTGATAATGTAGAGATTTTATCATCTATACCACTCTATCACTGTGTGACTAGATGTTTATCAACCTCTAATAATAGTGAATCAAACAGAAAATTCTAAATAGTATCGTCTTCTGGGCCATGGATATAGCTCAGTGGCACAAGCATTACTAAGCACAAAGTTCTGAATTCAGTTCCTGGTACCAAAAAAAACAATTGTGTCTTCTTTTCGAACAATGCATGTCAACGTTCACATTCTTCCTCCCGGAAAATAAAATTGTACTAGTGTGAAAACGTGTGGATGTGAATTAAAAATGCTTTGTTGCTATGAAAATTATCATTACAGAGGAATTAGAGAAACGTGAATGTCAATGTTGATCTGTGGAACATTATAAAAATTCATGGATGCTATTGAATGTTTATTTAAACTCCAATATTCTACAACTATACTCTTTAAAACTAACAAAATTATTAATTACTAAGTTAAGTAGTTTTCACTGTAATCCCTAATTAATAGAACAACTTTGATCAAATAACTTCTATTTACATACTATATATTACACATTGCTTAGAGGCATGCTTGCAACTGATTTCTTATTGCAAATTCTGATACTTAATGAAAAACAAGAAAAATTAGAGAGTATCAGAGTTAGAACGGGGTTTGGGGTTCCATTGGACCAGTGTTTCTCTAAAGTGAGTTTTTTATTTATAAAAGAAATTAAAAATCAAAATTTCATAGGTCTCACAATTAAAACTGTATTGAATTTTAAAATACTTTGAATTCATTTTGTAAGCTTATTTTTATTTTAATTGTGTAAAAATAATAACCATAAGATAATTCCTAATTTTAGGTTTGTGTATACTTTAGTCACATTATAAGTGACTTTTTACAAAATTGTAAATAATAACTATAAACAAAGAGAGTCTGCCATATCTTTTATCCCTCATAAGTGATCTAAAGATATTCTGACCAAACATAGGAATTTTTTCATTAATGTTTTTATGGTAAATATCCTGGTATCTTAACAAATACTTCCACTGATTAGCGAAAAGTCCATGAAGGTGAGGGGACTCATATAAGTTAATACATAGCACAGGCTTTCAATTTTCCCTTAATGTTATAAAGTATCTTCCTTTTCCAAATGTTTGATATCATGCTGCAGTCTTTTAAGTGTAAGTCCACTGAGTGAAGTGTCAAATCTTATTTACTAGATACTACACTTTAAACAAATCATCTTTGCTCTGTAGTTTTTTTTCTTTAAAGTTGAGAATTTAGAGACACTTGGAAAGCTATCTGAGTGCAGAATAAATGTGAATTTTTTACTGTTTTCCAAATTTCTACGATAAATTCACATAACTAATCCTACAGCAGTTGGTTTTAGTGATTAACTGTTATCCCTTATTTCCAAAGCCTAAATTTTCATAAGAACAAGCTTTTCCCCTTTTCTCATGTATCATTATTATTAAATTCATATATCAATGAACATAAAGAGGACTTTTGCAATTACATATACAACTTGGAAAGTGTGTGCCCATCCAGTGAAAGCAGAAACGAGTGATATAATACTAACTGTCCAAGCCAACACTTAAGACATCGTGTAGAGGGAATGGATAGAGTGGGTTAATTTGAAGACTTCATATGGGGTTCTATAGTAGTAGTTTTATTAGTGTGTATAAAAATTAAGAAACAAAGAGGCCAAGGATTTAGCTCAGAGGCATAAGTGCCTACCTTATGCCAAGTGCGAGGTTGTGAGTTCAATCCCTGGTTCCAAAAAAAAAAAAAAAAACATTAGGAAACAGAACTAAAAAGACTTTCAATTGCTTAAAACTAAATTTTGTTTAAGATAACAGATATTGAAGAGCTATGAACATTACTTTGCCCCCTCTCTCCTGTATCACTTTTTACAGACTCATTTTTATTCTAATGAGATTAAAATAGTTTCTGGAAAGTTGATGTGTTTTATAACCTTAGAATTAGTATACTCTTTCTCATCAATGTTCTCTTTTACAGATACAACCTAAACAGTTGTCCGGAGGTCAAAACTCTGTTTCACATGTGTATTTGGAAGTTGTATCAAAGCACTTTTCAAAATCAAAAAAAATGCCAATAACCTATGACAATGGATTCCTCTTCATTCACACGGACAAACCTGTCTACACTCCTCACCAGTCAGGTAGAGTGTACGACATCTTTTTCTATGAGAAGAGATGTCTAGGGAAACTGACACTATATTTAGTTTTTAATACCTAGAATTGCATAGAGACAGATTTCCACCTTGCTCTAAAGATCAACTCCTAAGAACTTTTATATTTTCCAACAACATTTTAAATTTAAATTTATAGAGAAATCACTAAATTGCAAAATCAGTTACATTATCTGCACTATCAGTTATTTCCAAGCAGGAAAAGAGAAGCTTTTTTAACTGTCAAATGTTGTCAGGACATGCTTATGGAACAATTGAAGACATCATCGTATATACAGCAAAATCGTTTGTTATACAACAATGTTCATGAAAAATTTCATTGATTCTGAAGATGATCCCCACATTGGGAAAATAAATCCAACCCAGTGGGATTAACTATTTCAGCAAAGAATAAACTAGATCAAAGAAATGTACAGGTATTAATTTCTAAAGGGCATCCACCAAAGGAAGTGCATGACTTTACCATTCTTCTGTTAGGAACAAAAAGGATGGTGATAGGGAAATGCCTGGATTTAAAACGTGATCAAAATACATGGCGAATGTTTAAATTTTTAAAACTTTTATTATGATAAAAGAGACATTACCATTAATTCCCCTAAAAATACTCTCCCACACTTTGAACTCACTTATCCCATCATTCTTCTCATTCTCTGGAGCAGTTCTAGAAATCCTTTTTGTGAGTGTCTTTACGAGAGGTGATAAAAGAAAAATAATTGCATGAGTGCTGCTGCAGAGTGCTCGCCAACAGCAAGGTAACTTATAAAAGCATGACAGTGTGTCCTCATCGACTTTATGCACTAGATCTGGCACCATGTGACTTCTGGCTCTTCCTCAAAGTCATGATGATAAATGTTTTGAACCTATTCAGGACATTGAAGCAGCCATGACAGCAGCAAGAAACTCAGGCAAGAGAACTGCTTCAGAAAGGTGGCCTAGTGTGTTTAAAGCAAGGAGGGGCATTTTCAGGGAGGTTAATGGCTATGTGTTTTTACTATGCTACATTTTTAAAACTTCAATATTCATCGTATTTTGTTTCACACTTTGTATTCCGAATGAGCTGAAAGGCACAGAAAAGTGTGAATGCCGCTCATCATATGTAAGTGTTTGCCAAGCCTCCAGTTCCCTCATCTCTCTTTCTCAACGTTATGGACTTTAGAGCACATCAGAGGTGGAATTATGAGAGACCTGCATGTGAGAGGGGAAGACCGATGTTTCATTAATTATATTGGTTGGGGAAGGACAGAGAAAGGGACCAGCAGATTTTGTGGAAAAACTGCACATGGTACATAGCTGCTAAAAGTTGGTGCTCCTGATGACAGTATCGAGGCGGCCCAGGGCTCTGCCTTGAGCATCTCAGCAGCAGCTCCTGTTACAATCAGCTCAGAAAGGAAGGCCTAGAGGCCGTGGGGATATTGCTGTCAGCTTAGAATATTATTGCCAAAATACTACCATGTCTTGGTTACAAGAAGATGACTTGGTATACAAGGCAATAAATTTGGGTCCTCTAAAGCTTAAGCATACCTAGAATCAAGCATAAGCTCACCTTCCTCCTCTTATATTAGAGAACAATTTGCTGATTGAGTCCTGTTCACACTACCTACAACCTAATTAAGTACTGGTCCAATAATCAGAGCCTGAGACCTTTCTTAATTGTCAAGGCTCTCCTTAAGGATGTCCTCACTATTATTTATAAGGACTTTAAGAAAATGAAGTAGTCTTATCTTTTCTTATAGTAGAGGAAAACCACAGGACGCCCTTAAAATACTGTTGGCACATTCACAAAGGGTCATTAAGTATAGTGAAAAGCAGATCCTGGAACCAGAGCACCTAGGTTCAAATCCCGGCCTGGGCTGTTATTAGCTCTGTGTTATTAGCCCATATCAGTTAGACTCTCAGAGTCCCACTTTCCTGATTTGTAAAGTAAAGATAATCCTCTTAGAATTGTGCAAATTAAGTGAATTCATATATATAAGGGTGGGGCTTAAAATAATGCCTAACAAATAATAAGCACTAGTGTAGTATTTTTCACTACTACCTAACCTATGGAATGATGCAAAGACTTTTTTTCTTGAACAAAAGAAAAGAAATTACTTAAAAATAACTTCTAAAAAATTGATGTCAGATGTGGTGGCACACATCTGCAATTCCACCAAGAGGCTGAGGCAGGAGGATTGCCATGAGTTTGAGGCCAGCCTGGGATGCATAATGAGGTCAAGGCCAGCCTGAATTGTATAGCAAGATCTTGACTCAAAAAAAGTGATTGTCTTACTGCTCATAGTTCTAATGTCCTGACACATTTATTCTGCAGAGTCTTGAGGGATTTTTCATGTACCCACCTTTAGGACACCCAGGTCTAAGTCTCTAAGCCTTTATAAGATAAAAGATGTTAAGCTATTGACCCAAGCACTTTGGCCCTCTTCCCCAGCTTCATCACCTACCACGTTCCCCCATGTGGGGACTCAAGATTCTCAAATGGATCTCAGTGCAGTTGCTTTCTTCACCTCGTCCTCCTCCACTTTGTTGCCTGGGAATTGAATGTGCTATTATCGCTGCCCGGTACTCCCTTCTGCCCTCCTTTGCCTTGTAACTCATACGCCAGCCTTTATGTGACCCCAGGATCCTGTGGAGAACAGTCTTTTCTGAGCTCACTCACTACCGCTTCAGTTCTGTCTCTGTCTGTCTGTCTGTCTCTCTATGTCTCTGTCTCTGTCTCTCTTTCTCACTCTCTCTGTCTCTCTCTCCTCTATTTCTTGGTAGTTTTAGAGATCCAGCCCAGGGGGCTGCACCACTGAGGCACATCTCCCACTCTCTCTGCTCCTCTGTCAGGAAGCCAGGCACACGTCCTTTGTAAGGCTTCCCACTCCTGAAATCTCACCTGCCCTTCTCTTTACCCCTCTTCTCCACCAAGAAGGCTTCTGTGCCTCCTTTCTTTCACTGCTGTATCTCAGCACCTAACATGCTGCCTGGACCATGGATGGCATTCAACAGTTTCTTTAACTTAATAAAACCTATCATTAGCTGGAAAATTGCTTTGAACTTGCCTTTGATAATCATTATGGAGACAAGATTAACGATCTTAAACAGAATGGGTTAGACAAATACAAGTCATAGAAATAATAATAAACATTTACTGATTATTTTTATGTGCTGCCCTCTGCAAAAGCATTTTTTCCTCAGTGCCCACAACGGTACTGTGGAAACAGGCTAGGATTCCCATGTTACCAATGAGATGACTCAGGTTTAGAGGGATTAAGTATCCAACTCAAGGTCACATTAGAAAGTGGAAGAGGCAGGAGTTTTGGATTCCAGGGCCTGTCCTGTTAAGTTTGGTGGCATATGGCCAGTGTCACTTTCCCAGTGATGCTCAGGCCTGGCTGGGGTGTGTCACAGGCAGGAAGAAAGAGTCAAGGTAGAAGACAGGTGTGAGAGAAGGCAGAGAGCAAACTATGGGAGATACATTGAGCAGGTTGCTTTTATCTGTGGTCTTAGTAAAGTCTTTTTTTGGAGGGAGCAAGGTTTTGCACTAAGGTATATCCCCACCCTTTTTTAAAATTTTTGTTTTTTCTCTTCAGATAGGGTCTCACTATGTTACTGTTATCCAGTCTAAGTTTGAACTTGTGATCTTCCTGTCTCAGCCTCCCAGAGTGCTGAGATGACAAGTGTGCACCGCCATACCCAATTTAAAATTAGATTTGATGTAGCTTCTTTGTGGAGCTTTGTGTAAAATACTGATCCTCTAAACAGTATTGAAGTTATGGTACCATCAGTTCTGTTTCATTATGTGGGCAAAGTTTTGGCCGTGGAATGATTTGCACATCAGCAAAACCCTGAGAAATTACACTGTGTCATTGAAAGGGACTGGATTGGTGTGTACCAAGCATCGATGAGGGAAAAGCTAAGCAGAAGCTTTGGCTTCAAAAGTAAGGAGAAAAAAAAAATAACAGAAAGAAATGAAAGAAAACAGCACTGAGTCCTGCATTACTCATTTATCAATGAGAGAAATATCTTCAGATTTGCTCAATAACTATAACAAAAGCATATAATTTCAAAGCTGCCTTTGGTATTAAGAACTAATTTGGAGCCTTGTTGCTTTTTGTAAGTAGAAGAAAACACAAACATCTGAATCAAATGCCCAGGCTTTCGTTAACAGTTTTAACCCTGATATAAGACAATATTTTATGCTTCTGGTTATCACTATTTAGCTACTAGATTCATGATAAATAGTGGCTTAAGTACTGAGACAGCTAATGTTGTAGCATGGATGTCTTTCCAAAAAATTGTGAGTGTATTTCAACAGAGTAGATTCTACTTTATTTTTTTTTAATATTGGATTAGATTCTACTTTAAATTGACCAGAAGTAGCTCTTTAAAGAAGTGCCAGGAGATTTGTTTTAAAAGAATAGTCATGTATATGTCTACAAACTAATAATATTTTTCTTCTTTATAATGTGTGTTTTTATGTGTGGATTATGTATTGAATTTTTTGGAGGGGGTACTGGGAATCAAACTGTGTATTGAATTTTTAAAATGAATTTGTCTCCTTTAAGGATGATTGCTTTAAAAATCGAAATCTGTGTTTAACAGTTTTTGATGATATCAATTATTTTTCCAGTAAAGGTTAGAGTTTATTCGCTGAATGATGACTTGAAGCCAGCCAAAAGAGAAACTATTCTGACTATCATAGTAAGTATTTTATGTAAAGAGTACTTAACTCATTCTTCTGGACAAGTGTCTCATTCCATAACCTTTTCCTCACTCAACACTCAATTGTTCAGTGTTTCATAAGTGGTTATTATAGATCAAAATGAACACAGCTGTGCAGAGCTATACTTCTTCAAATGGACATCTACAAAAAACCTCATTAAAATGAAATCTTGCAGTTTGAAGAATTTTGAGGTAAATCATGTAAGTATGTCCCTTGGTGAGTTCTTTTTTAATGAACACTCAGCAATCAGTAACAAGTAATTGAATATTTATTTTGTACAAGACTTTTTATTTGTGTAATTTTAGATAAAGAATTATGTAATCCAGAGGTGGAGGCAGGAGGATCAAAAGTTCAGAGCTGGCCCCGGCAACTAGGCAGACAAAATTGAACGAGATGAGGGCTGTTATAATTCTTTTCAGGAATGGAGTAAGTGAAGGAATCCTTGAGCTGGGTCTTAATGAAAGGAATTGATGTAGGTTGCTTTAAAATGATGAAGGCTGTCTTTCATCAGAAACAGCATAAGTGAATCTATGGGACCAGGAAGAGATAAAAATTAGAATCTTTTAAAAACTAAGAATAGTAAATAAAGTGGCTGAACGACAAAGTTTGGAAGAGAACTAAGGAGAGGCGGCATCAGCTCAAACGCAAACGCTTTTTTTCCTGTGGGAGAATGTCACAGATGTCACAGATGTGGACATCGGCTCTTCATCCTTGTAGTGTGGTTGTACCCTAGGGAAACACAACCCTGGCATCACAGGCAGAGCAGATGTCAGCCATCCCCTATGACTCCTCAGGGAGCAGGCTGAGGACGCTGATCCCAGAGCCACAGGATCAGTGTGCAGGAAGCACCCTGAAACTTACTCCACAAAGCTCATCTTGAAAGGACTGTGCACCGCTGAAAATGGAATTATAGAAGGACACTTGGCTATAAGTGCCACTCCTTGTTCACTATAGGCTCTTTTAAGTTTTACAGTTTGTAATTCAAGAAAAAAACATACCTTAAAATTCCCCCTAGGGATTTTAAGCCATGGTAAGTGGTGCTAAGTCCTTTAGCTGCGGCTGAACAGGACCACATGTAGTTCAAAGAAGGTCAAAGCCTCAGCTTACCATTTGCTAATTCAAACACACAGGGAAGCACATGGAAAAGCTTTATGAGTGCTCTCCTTTGTTTAGCCATTTAGAGAGTTGTAGCAAACTCAAAATATCCATACTGTATATCTATCCAATGTCTAACTAAAAAATTTATAGTTTAGAGAATATTCATTTTGGACAGCTTCAAAGCAGCATAGAAAAAATTAGATTCTGATATTTATAAAGTCTGCTAATTTTACATTAGTTTCATTAAAACCATCTGGGCTAACTGCTGTTGTTTACGTTTTGTTACACAAGGCAGAGAGGAAAGCGGGGAGGTTCCAGTAAGCGGGAAAGGAAGAGGCTTTGAGGGCACTTTGTCTTTCGTAACATTTAATGGAATGTTATTGTTCTGTTTTTAAATCTAAGGTATATTTCTTTGTAATAATTTTGCGGGTCAAAGATTACATAATCATTTAAACTTTTTACAAGGCAGTAGGCTTTAAAGGCTGGTATGTGGGTTGAATGTCCCCATCCTCAAAAAAGAAAAAAACAAACAAACAAAAAACAGTTATATGTTGAAATCTTAACTCCCATGCAGCAGTGTTGGCGGCAGAGTCTTGTTGGAGGTGTTTACTTCATGGGGTCCACCCTTATGGATCCGTTAAAGGAGAAGCTAGCTCTCTGGAGTGGCTTGTCCTGGAGGTGAACTCTCCCATGGGCTTCCTTGCCCTTCCACTATTCAACCATGAGCTGAACCAGGAACAGGGCCCTACCACATGCCACCACCAGTCTTTTAGACTTCCCATTCCCTACCCAGGTGTCAAAATAAATGTCTATCCTTGATCAATTATCCATCCTCAGTATTCTTTCATAGCAAAAAAAAAAAAAAAACAAACCCAAACAACAACAACAACAAAGAATGAGCTAAAACAGGACTGTTTGTCTTTATTCAAAGGACCCCGAAGGATCGGAAGTTGACATAGTAGAAGAAAATGATTACACTGGCATTATCTCTTTTCCTGACTTCAAGATTCCATCCAACCCTAAGTATGTACAAATAATTTGTTAATAAAGTTTTCTATAAAAAGTGTATCTGAAACTTCCAATTGTTAAGCAGATACGTGATCACAAGGAGCCACCCAGTGTTAACATGTGGTGTCACAAGTATGGATGTGTAAAATCTTTTTAAGCCTAGTAAGAAGGTAGGCTCAGTTCCTGGCCAATGAATGAATAGAAAAAAGAAAACAAATTCCCGATAGTAGATTTCAGTTAATTCTGCACGGGGTGCCGATAGTCCCTGTTACTGGAGAGGCTGAAGCAGAACCATGTGTTTGGGGTCACCTTGGGTGCCATAGTAAGAGCCTGTCTCCAAAAAACAAAACAGAAAAATCCCAATACTTGTCACCTAGTCTCTTTGCATATAAAAATAAAAATCTGGAAGAAGCAAAAAGTAATCCCTGGGCTTTTGCTCATTAAAACCATCAACTTCTGTCTCTGAAGAAATCTAATTGACTATCTAAAAGGCTGATCCTTGCTGTGGGTGTTAGGAAATAAGGTCCTCTGCAGACTGTTTGCATGGACTCCCAGAAGATACTGTCCAAGGGGGAAAATGTGTTTTCAGGGCCATTTCTTCCACTGGCTTCACATGAAAGGATTTAAGAGCACTTTTTTAAAGGATTTGATTCAATATATATTTAACAAATAGATTCCTATGTCTCTAAAACACAGTAGGAGTGAGAGGTGCAAAATAGACTCAGAGAACCCACTATTCCTTCTTTCATGGAGCTTAAAATAGAACAGGATAGATAAGGCCATGATCCCTGCAAATGACTGCAATATAATTCAGTGTGCACTATTTTATGATCATTTTTCTTCTGATATACAGGAGATGGTTTTAATTCATTATACTAAATTTTTCTAACATTTTGGGTTGAAATTGGAGAATACATACAGTTGGAGGAATTTTAAAACGGTGCACTTTTTTAAAAATTTCACATGCTTTATAGTATAGACCTGGACCTACTGTTTCACTGCTGTCATCTTCTCCAACTTCCTCTTGTGCCATTGCACCATGACAGACTCTGGATCAACCATGGGTGTCTGTCCAGACAGGCGCTTTCTAGTCTCTGTACCTGTGCACTGTGAGTCCTCTGCTTGAAATGGGCTTCACCTTGCACCTCTCAAGGGACACGCTGCCTTTGCAAAAAGGTGATTCTGAGACGGGTCCCCTGTAATCCTCAATTGCTTTTACTCTCTGTCTCAGCATCTCGTGCATTTGCTTCCTGATATTTCTTTCCATGTTGTAATTGCTTTGTAATATGTTTGCCTTTTTATTACCTCACCAGACTGTAAACTTCCTGAGGCCAGAGGCCTTGCCTGTATTGTTCACTGTAATGTTTCAGCACTTCAACATAGTGCATACTTGGTCAGTACTTGTTGATTGATGATGATGATAATGATGATTATCATCATTTAATGTTAACATAACTATATTAGTCCATTAATATGAATAATTTCAAAATCACAGTATCTTAAATTATCAAATAAATATATTAGAGACTTGTAAGTCTGAAGGAAAAGAGTACTGGATTAGAAATAAAGGCAATTAACACATAAACAACTCTAATTACATAATATTAGCAATTATTGATCACAGAGGCAATCTACAATGGTAGGTATTATTTTTCTCATTTCACAAATGAGGTGAAGTCACTTGCCCAAATCAAATCTGGTGATAAATGGAAAATTGGGTATTTGAACTCCCATGGGTCATTACCTCTATGAGGACCATAGCCTTTCTGTCTTGTTGATTTTTTATTTCCAGTGCTTACTTTAGTGCTCACTATTTTTAAATGAAATCTGTTAAATAAATTATCTCCCTCTTTTAAAAAAATCCTACATTGTCTTTAATCAGAATTTCCTTTATGTGAAATCATATCACCCATATTACATGTTTCTAGAAATATTATGAATTTTCTACTAAATGATGGATTTTAGTATTATGTTATCACAATTAAACTTTAGGACTAAGTCAATTCTCAATTTATCATCAGCTCTTCAAATCAAAGCTAAATTGAGATAAAAAACCTGGAAAATGAAAAACCTAACTACTGAACAATTTCTATTATCCTAAAAATCCTGAATTATTTCTATTATTACTTAAAATGTCTTGCAAGTAAAATATTTACTCAGGTCATATTTAAAATAGGAATTTAGGGGACTGGGAATTTAGCTCAGTGGCATAAGCGTCTGTCTCATCTGCCTGGCAAACGTAAGGTTGTGAGTTTGAGTGCCTGGTACCAAAAAACAGGCGTGATGGTACACACCTGTTATCCCAGCACTCTGGAGAGTGAGACAGAGGATTTCCTTGAGTTCAAGGCTAGCCTGGGCTACATAGTGAGCTCAAGGCTTGCCTGGACTACACAGTGAGACTCTGTCTCAACCAATAATAAATAGATATGTAGGAGTTTATTATATTTCCTCCATGTAAATTAAAAAAATATTTGATGACACCTATGATTTTAAATATTTTGTTTTCACAGATATGGCATGTGGACAATTAAAGCTAAATATAAGGAGGACTTTTCAACGAGCGGAACCACCCACTTTGAAATTAAAGAATATGGTAATTTCTGACAATTGCAGGTTTGCCTTTTGAAAATATTTTTGCAATAGTTTCTTTCATGAAGGTGTCTACTGTCAAATCACTCCATGGTGAAGAGGAGACTGCTGGCGTGGTTGGAAGTGCGGGGTAAGGGTGGGAAGCTGTTGCTGTTGGTTTGAATGCTTCCGTTCTAGATCCAGTGGCACACACTAACCTTGAGGGAGCAGCCAATCTCTGTGGACTTGGGTTCCATGTCAGAGAGCTGGAAGAGCTTTAATGTCCTGAAAAGCTTGGCTTGTTAAGGTCCTCTCTAGAATTGGGAATTTAGGAGAAACTATCAGAGATGAAGTGAATGAGTAGTAAGGATGAATAAGGGTGAAGTGATTCACAGCAGATTTACAAACATGACAGAAGGAAGACAATTGAGTTTTGCTATCCTGGGTTCTACCCTATTTTCCTTCTGGCTCACAAATCCCTAAATATTATTATGAGTAATGATGATTTAGGGTATTCTTCTTTTGAAACCAGTCATATTAACTAATCATTAGCATAAGAATCGCATGTACAATTACAATGGTCTCTATGCTCTGCTATCAAATTTGACTTTCTTTTTTTATTATTTATTTATTTTGGTACCAGGGATCAAACTCATGACCTCGTGTTTGCCAGGCAGGCACTTATGCCACTGAGCTAAGTCCCCAACCCCTTTAACTTTCTTTTTGCTTATAGTCATTTTTATTCTCATGAGAGATACCTAACGATAGGGAGAAGGATAAATACTTAGCACACATTTTAACAAATAACAAGGAAAACAGCGACAAAATTTTGTTATAACGAAACTCAACCTTTAAGATGATAGGTTCCCACAACACCTAATCTAACTGGCCTCCCTTCCTCTGGGGGCTTTCGCTACTTTCCCAATACATCTTCAGTTCGTCCACCCTCCCCCACCCACAGTAGCTGCCCTCATCATTCCTCACTAGGCTCCCTCCCAGACTATGGCAAAAGCCCCCTTGTTGGTGTTGTATTAGCCAGAATAATCTTGACATGCAAGTGTCATCATATTATTCTGTGTTTGAAAAGTCCCCAGTAGCTCTGTTAATGAGAATCACAATCTTTATTATTGAGCCTATGTTTGGAACCTATGTTTGGAAAGTTATCTTTAATTATTTTTATGAATAGACTTTTCATTTCATTTGTATTTGTCGCTGCATCTTCATTCACATATTTTATTATTAGGTTATAAATCCTCTTGTCATCTTCTAGCCTTTGCATCATTGCTTCCTGGTTCCTTGTTATTTTTAAGAGATCCTTCCTTTTGCGATCATATGTTGCAAATCTATCTTCAAGTTTTGAAAGTTTGTCTTTAGTTTCTGTTAAAAGATTTTGCCAGCTTTCAATGAGTTTTTAATTTCCTGATATTTTCTTTGGATCTGTTTCATGTATTCTAGGTTTTGTTTATATTCTTCATCAAAGGCTTCTCTCTGTTCTCTGGGTTCCTCTATGCTTTCATTCGTGTCTACTTGAGGATTACCCAGGACTTCTTTTATTAATCTTCTTATATCTTGCTTCACCTGAGTTAGAATTTCAGATTTAAATTTGACAATGAGGTCACGGATGTATTTCTTTATTTCTGATGAAGCTGTCTCTGACATTACAGTTTTGCTGCTCTCAACCTCCTCTGCATTTATCTCTGCTGGACTCACTTTCCCTGGTTCCGCAGTTGGAGGTCTTTTGCTGTTTCTCTGTCTTGTCATGTTTCCGGCCCCCTTCAGATGGGTGGGTGGTGGAGGTCTCCGGGCCTTTCCTATTGCTTACAGTTTTTTCTGCAGCGCACTTGCTAGGGAAGTGCCACCCCCCAGTCCGCTGTGGATCTGTGAGATGCCTCTCATGTCCTATTTTAAGGTTTCTCTTTTTTAAAAATCAATATCAAGATTTTATGCTGACACTTGAATGGATTTTTATTGACTAGCCCCCCCAAAAAAAGGGGGAACACTAGATAGGCTAGAATTTTTCTTTTCTATCTTCAATTTGATAAATTCTCTTTGAACATCTACTATACTTAAGACTTATAGAAGAATGAAAGGGTGAGATATGCCAAGAAAAATAAAGAATGGTCTTTTTTTGGTTTTTTTTTAAGGAGTTTATATTCTAGTGAAGTAATCTATTGCCCATAGTAAGTACCATAATAAAAACACAAGCCAAATATTGCTGGCACATTGAGACTGGATTGATTCTGACTGCTGGAATGGAAAGTCTCCTCAGGTATAATGGGAACACGATGAGGATGATGCCAGTGACGAGTTGGATATTATGTTGATGCTGTTTGTCCATCTACGTCAGAGAAAAGTCGCTGCTTGCTGTGTATTAAAGGTCACTCTAATTTAAATGGTAATATTTCCTCTTTGTTTCTATTTTCAGTCTTGCCACACTTTTCTGTTTCAATAGAACCAGAAAGTAATTTCATTGGTTATCAGAACTTCAAGAATTTTGAAATTACTATAAAAGCAAGGTAAGGAAGTTTTATTTCATTTTATTTTTCAAGTCAACCAGCTAAATTAGTGATAGTTATTCAAAAAGAGATCTGTGATTTATTAACAGAATCTACCATGACTTTGGAACAGACTTCAAAAATCTGTTGAGGAGATTTCATGCTAATACTGTAGTTTATGTCCTCCTCTAATTTTAGCTTTGTTAGTTATTCACCAGTAAAACACAAAAAATCTTAAATATTTAAGCTCAATGTGTATGTCTAGAAACCAACATAACTTAGAACATTGAGACTCAAATACAAAGCTTTCTCTTCTTTTCATTTTTAAAATTCCTTAATCCTCTAACAAATTCTGTGGCACTGGTTCAAAACCCAATGCTTTAAAACCACAAGCATTTATGAGTTACCTGGGCAGTTCTGCTGATGTGCACAGGGTGGATAACAGCTGGAATCAATCACCTAAGAGCCTTCAGTCAATAGGCAGATCCATTTGGGGATGGCTGATCTAGGAGGGTCACATTCACATTTGTGGCAATGGCTAGCAGTTGACAGGGACTAAGTGACCTGACTAGGTGTGTATCACATCACCCAGCAGGCAGTCCCATAGCAGCAGCAATGCTGGGTGGGGGGAGAGAGTGAGAGGATGAACTAAATTCTCCTTGAGACCTTGCTACTTGGCACTTGGCACACCATTCTTTCCACCACATTCTTTTGTCCAAAGCATGTTACAAGGTCACCCCAGACTAAGTAGACACCTCTCATACCTTTTGCATGTAATGAATCTCAAAGGTTGTAGACACGTGGAATGGTAGACAGTTGGGTTTAATTTTGTAACCAAGCTGTCACAAAATGTGAGGCCACTTAAAAAATGACAATATCAAATAGTTGGTAATAATAAATTTATGAAATAAAATTTCTAAAAACTGCATATATTATCACATTTAATCTTCATAACTCTATGAGGGAGATATTATGACTATCCCAATAAAACAAATGAAAATACTGAGTTACATGAATTTTACATAATTTGTTCAAGATGTCATGACTAGGAAGCCTGTCTGCTCATGGAGTCCATCCTACCTATTCTTCCTCTTTTATAAGCATTTATCCTACAAACTGGGTGTTTGTCATTCAGTATACACTGCCATAAAAGGCTTACTTGAAAGAACCTGAAATCTTATAATGGAGACAATTTATTTGTTCCATCCATTAGTAAGAAAAGCTAGCGTTAGTTACAGTATTATTTGTCATGCAGGAAGTTTACTTTGTTCTAAATGAAAAAGGAAACATACAGTTCAATTTTTTCTCAAAAGCACTACCCTCCTGTAGCAGTGAGGTCAGACATGCAAAGACATAAGATAATGGGGAGTCGCTCCCCACTGTTATCAAAATCATCTAGGAAGCAATGCTGACTGGAGGAAAGAGCCCTGCAGCTATGTCTTTTGATTCCCCAAAATCAACTATTTCATCTCCCACGTACTAATAAAATCCATACTCTGACTGTATTGTTGTGGCTTTATGAAGAGGAAGTGTAGTAGCGGCTGTAGTATATGATGCACTTTAAGCAAATTTAAATTGTCACATTTTATCTGAATCTTAGTATTGCACCATGGCAACAGAATGATATTGGAGTATTGCTTGACAGGTATTTTTACAACGAAGTAGTCACTGATGCTGAAGTTTATGTCTTTTTTGGAATAAGAGAAGATATAAATGATGATCAAAAAGAAATGATGGAAAAAGCAATGCAAAGCACAATGGTAAGCTGTTCAGACCTAAAGATGATGGGAGGATGAACAGTTACCTCTAACCTTTTTGTGCAGTCCCTCATTCTACACAGGTGTGAGGTTGAAGGTTCAAATCTTCTGTGATTTCCCATCTTTACCTTAAGATAAAGGCCACTTGCTTGACATCAGTCTCCTTTGCCAGCTTAGCTCATGCTATTTCCTCTCAGCCTGTCTTTTGTACTAATGTTTCACTCCCACTTCTCATTACCATAGTTCGTGTTACTCCAGATCTTTGTTCTTTTCCTCTGTCCCCCCTGCCTCTTCTTCACCTGATTAATTCCTTCTTGGCCGTTAAGTTTCAGTGTTGACACCTGCCCTGATTCCTCTGAACTAAGTTAGCTGCCCCACCTTTCCATCTCGTAGGCCTCAAGACTCACTTTATTAGCGCATCTTTCACATTTTCTCGCAATGGTTGTTAACCAGGGATGATTTTTACCCACAAGAGCACATTTGGCAATGTCCAGAGTAATTTGTGGGTGTCATAAAGGGGGAAGAGGATGCTACTGGGATTTAGTGAGTAGGGGCAGGATTGATGCTAAACTATTACCATCACAGAGTACTCTCTCTCACACAGTGAGGAACTACTCCATTCAAAATGTCGTCATGCAAAAAGTGAGAAACTCTTCTTTATTGTAATTTCTTATTTTTCTATGTATCATTTTGACCTTAAACTGTTCACAGTTGTAAATCATATCCATTCCATGCCCAGAGGGAGTGTATTTCCTACCAAAGAGTGGATGATCCCAAAGTATTCGTAAAGTCTTCTGTCCATGGTTGAGAGCGAGTAAGTGGTTGCCGTAACTGTGGTCAGAGGCCTGGTCCCTTCCTCTTTTATTCAATACACTTTATACAATAGATGGTATGAGTTCATGTCATTTTCACTCACTTTTGCATATTCCTGCATTTTGTGTTATCAATTTGTTTACCCTCTGCTTTTTAAAAAGACAGCCATATTTAGTGATGACATAAGTTAAAGATCTTTTTTTTTCAGTGCAAGATTCTGCTCTAGACCCTGAGATTTAAAACTAAATTAGGACTAGGAGTACACGGCTCACTGGCAGGGCACAGGTGTGATGTGTGGAGGCTCTGGGTTCAATCCCTAGCACCAAGAATGTAAAAAGCATTAAAAATAAGCTAAAAAAAAAAGCCTGGCCTCAAGTTCAATAATTTTAGAGTGAAAATAAGACCAAAATCTATTTTTAATAATTTAATACTATAATATTACTTAGTGTTCTATCCTTTTACTCCCTATAAATTGAATTAGTGTTTTAATTTGTAAACAGTGAAGTACAAATTAAATATAAAAATCCAATAAACTCTTAGTTAATATCAGAAGTAGCATGACAGCCCCACAAATTTGGATGAGCCATGGGGAATTGTAAAAAGCATCTTCATCAGCTGGTACCAGAGACCTGTTAGACCATGTGATTTTCAAGACTCTTCTACAGCTATAATTCTGTGCAAATAAATTGGAAAATAACATTCTCGGCTTCACTGTGGACTTGGAATCCACTTCACTGGTGATGCTAAACCAGTCCTCCTACGTTTGCCCCCACTCTGGAGGCAACCAAAGCAGATATTGTTAGTCTTTGGGTTTTTTTTTTGTATTTTTTTAAAATTTTATTTTGAAGGTAGTAGAAATACAACAGGACAAGACAGAACAAAGCCAATTGAGACAGTGCAGAGAATTTGGTACAGAACTTCACAGCAGGTTACCAGGATAACAGTAATAGTACCATAGTAGATCTCATTATCTTCACAGTAGTTGGCTAGTCAATTAGGTATAGCAAAGTCAAACCAAAAACAGAACATTATAAAATCAATCAAAAGAGAATAATGAAAAGAGTAAAGCAATTAATCATAATGAATGAAAACTGAAAACAACACTTGCTCTCAAAGAGAAAATAGAGGAGCCCCTCTACCACCACATTTGCTATATTGCATACAATCATCCTGCCAAGAGATGCTCAGACCTCTGTCCCCAGTTGCTAACTGGGGTGGGGTAGGGGTGGGGGGTTGTTGGATTCCAAGCCCACGCACCGGTAGGCTCACAGGAAATACTACTGGGCCTGCTCCTGGCTGACTCCCGCGGAAGGCGCTCACCAAGAGGGCGGGCAAATGACTTCTTTGTGCAGCTTCCTGGGTTCCAGCATGGCAGTGGCGGGATCTTGGGGGCTGCTCTCTAGTCTTTACTTTTCTTATATGTTCTTCTCTAAACTAATTCTTCCATTTTCCCTTTTAAAAAGTTGACAAACGGAATTGCACATATCACATTTGATTCTGAAAATGCAATTAAAGAATTGTCATATAACAGTCTAGAAGATTTAAAGGACAAGTATCTTTATATTGCTGTAACAGTTGTAGAGGCTACAGGTAAGTTGTGTGTTTCTTTTAAGAAATACTTGACAGCATATCAATGATGTAAATGATTTCTAAAGGATTTTTTTTGCATTTTTGTTCATATTTAAATGTTACTTTTTACATCATTAAAAACGTGAATTAAAGCAGAGCTCTGCCACTGTGTGGTCATTGGGCGGGTCACTAGGTCCTTATTCTCTTAACTCCAAAAACGGAATGACACTGCACGGTCGATATCTCAAGTGTCTCTGCAGCCATCTCCCTTGAACATCTCTCATGCTGGGGCTCTTATTTGGAGAGGAGGAAAATCAAATTGGGATTATGTGAGTCAAAATCTTTGATGTGTTCTGTGCAAATGTAAGCTGTTATTCTTCTCCTCCTCCTGATCTCCTTATCTGTGCAGTGACAGTATTGAACTGAATGCTTTCTAAAGCCCTTTTTTAGTTGCTAAAGTAAGGAATTCTATCTAACGATTAGATAATAATGTTTCTAAAGTGAGAACAATAACAGTACTTAACTCATAGGATTAAGGCGGTGATCAAAGAGTGAATATATACAAAACACTTAAGCGGTACCTGTCGTACAGTGAGTGCTGTGTATTGGCCAATCTCCTGTTCTTCTCTTCTTCCTTTCTTCCTCGGCTCTTTTCTTTTCCAAGGGTTCACCTACTGCTTTCTTAACATACTTAAGCTTATCTAGTGCTCTAAAACTTATGCCATTTTTTGTAATAGTCATTAATTAATACTGCAAACCAGGTTCATTTTCTTATGCCTAGTATATCTTGATTACTAATATCCTATTTCAGGTTTATAGTAAACTCTTGACTACTCTTGAATACATAGTTTAACTATGCTAACCCCATTTTTTTCATAACATAGCAAATGGTTCCTAAAGCTCCTTTCACTCCTTTAAGTTTGTCCTTTCATGGTAAAAGAATGAAGAATTGGGATTAATCACCCAGTTACTGAGCACCTTACATAAACCAGATGCTCAGTAGATGTTGGAGAGCGATGATGACTTTACAGTCTTTGTCCAAGCTATTGTTTTAACATCTTAATATTTTAATATTTCTTGTTTACTTTTGTTCCTCAACTTATTTCAAATAAATTCAGCATAAGCAATATTTATGAGATCTTTCAGAGCATTAATCACTACACAGATTTACAAATATCAATGATCCCAGCACGCAAGTAACTTACAAACTAGCATCAGGTTTAAGACAGTAAACAAAAAACCCTGTGCTTGAAGCAAGAGCTTAACACTATTGATCTTCAGAGAAAGGTAAGTTTCTGATTATCAATGCCAAGTAACCAAGAATGGTATGCAAAGATGATCAGTGAAGGAGACTGTGGAGACAGGGATAGTACACAGAGTGACATGGGCCTCCCCTACAGCAAGAAGGGAGGAAACTAAATTTGGTCTTCGAGAAGAACAACGGTCTTGCTGCAGGACAGGTATCTTGGTTACTTTCCTCTCATTGTTGAGACAAAATACCTGAAGCCCAAAATGATGGAAGGAAAGGTTTATTTAGCTTACAGTTTTTGGAGGTGTCAGGCCATACTCAGCTGGCTCCAAGGTAGTGTGGCATGGCTCAGGGGCAACCTTTTGGCAGCCACAAGTGATAAGAGTGAAAGGGCACACAAAAATTGTATGCCCATTACTAATCCCTGTGCAGGTCCAGCACTCATGCCACCAATTCCAGCACTAGACAACAAACCAATCACAAACGCTAGACTCAGCCACCTCCATGATTGCATGACACTTGGGGGGCCACCCAGACACAAACCATAGCAACAGGACATGTGTAGGAAATGTTGTAGATGTACTACTAGGAAGGAGTTCGAGAATTCTAGAACTTCATAAGCTATTCTGAATGTTTAACTTGATTTTCAACCATACAATTACATTATTGTGATTTCTCTCATGGATCTTTTAAGAGTTTTCCCTTATCAGGTTCTCCTGATTGTTCTCCATTTGTCTCCACATCCCTGCAACCAAACTGTGAAGTCATATAAGGCTAAAACTCTGGCCTCTGCTCCTTTCCTCACCTAACTGTTGAACATATGTCTGCAGAGATGTAGGCTCAATGTAGATACCAGGCACATTATTAGGCTTCTAAAAATGGTAACATGATGCTTATTGTTTTGTTAGGTGGGTTCTCGGAAGACGCTGAAGTACCTGGCATCAAATACGTCCTTTTTCCCTATACACTGAATTTAGTTGCTACTCCTCTTTTCTTGAAGCCTGGGATTCCATACTCCATCAAGGTATGGGACTGGGAGGTAGAGATAGCTGTTGAATGTGCTCATCTTTTTCTGTATATTGAAAACATGGAGGTAGGAAATGGGAGAAATGTTTTGAGAAAATCACAGATGGAATGTGCCTGCCCTCTTGGGGGTGATTTGTACTTTTGTGGTATTCAATAAGACAACCTCATATTAGGTATTCCCACTACATTACGCGTAAGACAGCCTCATATTAGGTATTCCCGCTACATTATGTGTAAATAAAACCTGGTATGTTCTCCATGCAAACACTACTAACATTTAAAATTACTTGGAGGCAAATAGCCTTAAGCTGAAGACACCACTTCTTAAAAATAGGTTCCTCTCTCTTTCAATAGTTTTTCTCAACCTCTGGAGTATCTCTCAGTATGCATTTCTGTGTTTTCCCACTTTGACTCTGTATTGTTTGTGCAGAACTCTGGTCTCTTGTCTGTCTCTCCTTTTGTTCTCTGTCTTTTCCATTTTGACTCTTTTTATATCTTTTATGCTTCCTTTTCCTCTTCAGTTTTTATCTTCCCCTTCTACTTTTGAAACATTCAATTTATTACATTTTATTATATTTATTATTCTGTTAAATATTTCAATATAAATTGTATTATGTATTATATTTTATTACACTCATTAGGTGGAAGTTTTTATTTCCTGTCCTTAGTTTAGAAAGCCTAGAGGTTTATGGTTATGTTTTATTCTTTGGAAAATTTTAGAAATCAGTTTAAGTAGTCCAGCATGGTGGTGCATGCCTGTAATCTCAGCACTCTGGAGGCTGAGGCAGAAGGATTGCAGCAAGTTCAAAGTCAGCCTGGGCTACATATTGAGTTCAAGGCCAGCCTGGACTACATGAGACACTGCCTCAAAAAAACCAAAAAATCAGCCTCACTATACAATCAGCTCTCTATATTCTATAGTTTCTGTATCTGTGGATTTTGCCATCCATAGATTGAACATGTACAGATTTTTTTCCTCTAATTATTCCCTAAATTATATAAAAACCAGCTATCTATATAAATCTGTACCATGTTAGTTATCACAAGTAATCTAGAGATGATTTAAAGTGTAAGAGAAGATCTATGCAGATTATATGCAAATATTATGCCATTTATATAAGGGACTTGAGATCCTTGTCTATTGGTATTTATGGGGCATCTTGGAGCTGATTCCCCATGGATATTGAGAGATGATTGTAGTTAATATGTATCAATTATTACTTATAGTAGATTCTTGGCTTTTAAAAGAAAAAGATTTACTAAGCACGAAGCAAGCTTTGGATATGCTTTTAACTTCTTACATGCAAATATGTGGTATGTACATATATTTGTGTTAAATATGCAAGCAAATATGTAACATATAATTCATATAGTATGTCATGCATATAATGTAGTTATATATAATATGTAAATATATATGATATAATAAATTTGAAATATCTATTATATATTTTTATATCACATCCTAAAATATAAAAAAGATAGCTTTGTGTAAATTATAAATATTACAATCAATTATATACATGCATGGTGAAAGGTAAGAGTTAAAAAAGGAAATTTATCTATTTATGGTTTCTCACATTAAAAAGAATAGTCACCAGAAGGGATTGCTTCATTTTCTGCTTTACTCCAGGTTAAGGCAATTAAAGAAACACTGACGTTAAGTAGCAGAAGTTATTGTCACATCTCTTTGGCTGACATGTTAGAAAGCTATTTATGTCTGAGTCTGATTTATAGATGAAATTACTCATTTAAGAAGAGTTAAACTAAGTAGTATTGAACCTTTCTACAAGTAGACAGCACACATTCCCTCAACGAATTATATTTTGCTGCACAGGAAGGAGAACTGCTTTAGAGCCATTAAGTTTTGAAAGCCATGATGAGTTGTTGAAATGGATTTGAATTGTTCTGCAAACAGGTACAAGTTAAGGATTCACTCGACCAGTCGGTAGGAGACATCCCCGTCACCCTGACAGCACAAACAGTCGATGTAAACCAAGAGACATCTGACTTGGAACCAAAGAAGAGTGTAACAAGTCTCAGCGATGGAGTGGCTTCGTTTGTGGTTAACCTCCCATCTGGAGTGAAGGCGCTAGACTTCCATGTGAGCTGAGTTCTCCTGCTGTATTTACTGGGACGATGTGTACTCTTGACTGTATGTTTTGGCTAGTGTGCAGAACAGATGTGGCAGGGTTTATAAAAGAGTCCAGTAAACTTATTTCAAAAAAACGAGTACCAGAGAAAATCTGCTAACTTATTGAATGACTCGTAAGGGAGACCAATCCATCAAATTTTGAGAGTTAAGTGTTTTCTCTCACACTAATAAGATTGTATTAGAATTTGGAAACTGAGGACAGTGGTAGGAATACCTCTCTTCCCCCCCACACACACATTTTTATTATCTCCTCTCAGGACCACAAGAGGGTCAAATGTGGAATCCTACCTTTTTTTCCAGTGCACAAACATATCTACCTTCCAGTTTACTTAATTGCCTTCTCTTCCACATGTAGTATTTATATTCCCAATCGCAAATAAAATGTAAGTAAATAATGCAGGTCAGTGAGTATACCATACTTATATTCACCATCATCCACCAAGAACTTAATAAATACTAAGGCACTGTGCCATGAGCTTTATAAGGAACACATTTAATATCCACTTAATCAGCAACACAAGTTAGAGAATATTACCTTTAGCCTTTTGTGGCTGAAGAAACTGAGGCTTCTAACCTCTGTTTTGATTAAGTGACTTATTCAGACGATAAGGGTTGGCACTGAAATACAAACCAATGTGTGTCTGACTCCAGACCACAGGCCAATAGCCTTTCTGCATCCTAGATGCAGGTATCATTCCCATGTTATCATGTGCACCCTGCCCCATGCTTATCCACACTTCTCTGTGTCACCACGTCACAATGTTCCTCTTCATGTTCATTCATACCACCTTTCCCTTGGAGAGTTAGAGCTGCCTCCCCACCACTGCCCTTCCCATACCCTCAATTCCTGCATCCACTGCCTAGGAAGAGAACGCCCCATGCTGTTTCAGGAAGAGTGCCAGTTTTTGTTTCTGGAGCATCCTTCTCGCTTTATCAGGCATCTCCACCATAGCTCAGAATTCTGTTACCATTTTTCCTAGTTTTATAATGATACGGCTGTACAAACACTGGTATAATGGAGTGCTGGTTTTTTTTGTTGTCTTTAATATTTTATATTGTAAAACTTAGAAATTTGTAAGGCCAAGAATTTAAACAGTATGTTTTACAAAGAGTATTACTCACAATCCATGTGTGTTTTTGAAAATTTCCTTCCCAGGTCCAAACTGATGCCCCAGATCTTCCAGAAGATAATCAGGCCCGGGAAGAATACTATGCTGTCGCATACTCATCTCTCAGTGAAAGTTACCTTTATATTGATTGGACTGAAAACTATAAAGCTTTGCTTGTGGGAGAATATCTGAATATCATTGTTACCCCTAAAAGTCCATATATTGACAAAATAACTCACTATAATTACTTGGTAAGTTCCATAATTATAGATTTACATCTTATTGTTTATTGTTCCTTTGCTATATAGACAAATATTAGAATGATCCCTTACATTTGTAGTTATAAAACACTTTTGAAGGCATTATCTATTTGAATATCAGCTTTTCAAAACTGAGGAAAAGCATGATTTTTTATGGTCATTTCACAAATGTGAAAACTAAAGACAAAATGTTGCAGGACTCACCAGGATCAGTCAGTTCAGAAGATTTTGATTTGAACTGATGACTGCTGACTCTTGATCTAGTAACTCCTTCCACCAAAGGAAGCCTGATTAAATTGTATAACTTCTCTGTGTTACACACCCAAAGATTATATGACTACATCTAGTTCAAAAATGTGCATTTCATTGGCATAAAAGCAGGGACCCAAATCCTCCTCTAAAGAATTAGGTCACAACGTACCTGCTTCAATTCTACAGTCAGTAACGCTTATGTTAAACAGGAGGTGGATCAATCAAACCTGTTGGTGAACCTTAGAAAAGAATGTGCAAATAATATGACCAGCGTCCTGCTATATGCCAAAGAGGTGGGATGAATTATTCCAGTAGCCTGGTCAAATGTGTTATGATGGCTTTTTCCACATTTTTGAGGGAAAAATTGAAAAAAAATAAATGAAGACCATAAAAAATACTGACTGATGAAACGTGGAGAAACTATGGGCTACATGCAAAACCATGTATGCAGCCCTGCCCTCCAAGGACAGTCTAAGGGAGCTTTGAAGCCATTTTAGTTTCATGTGATTTTATTTCCACCTTAATCTTCCAATTTAGAATCTAATCCATGGCTTTAAAATTTAATCCTCAAATAAAATATACTCCACTTACTCAGCTAGTTTTATAAATCAACAAAATAAAGGAGTTTTTAACCACAGTGTGTGACTTTAAATAGGTCTAGGCTCAAATGTTAGCTCTTCAATTTCCCTCTAACATCATTTTGATCTAAAATCAGTGTGGCTTTTTTTTTTTTTTAGTCAATTCCTGAGCCTCAGTTTCTTCAGAGGAGGTGAATATTTCTACCTCTTGTGAGAATAAACAGATGTCAAAGTTCTTGGTAAATATTAGGAACAAATACACAAATTAACTTTGTTTTTCTTTAACATAAGTGTTGCTCCAGCTTCCAGCTTCACCCTGAATCACAGATTTTGTTTATGTACTTATCGTTGCTTCCACTACTTGTTTTTAGATTTTATCCAAGGGCAAAATCATATCCTTTGGCACCAAGGAGAAACTTCCAGAGTCATCTTATCAAAGTATAAACATTCCAGTGACGCAGAACATGGTCCCCTCAGCCCGACTCTTGGTCTATTACATTGTCACAGGAGAGCAGACCGCAGAATTAGTGTCTGACTCCGTCTGGTTGAACATTGAAGAAAAGTGTGGCAACCAGCTGCAGGTGAGACACAACCGACACATCACGACTAAATTTGCTTCTAAATGAAGGAGGCTGTCAGTCAGAAAGCCGCTCCTGAACAATTTTATCTTCTGTACATGATCTTTTCTTTTTCAATTGACTTTTTAGGTTCAACTGTCTCCAGACAAAGATGGCTATTCTCCAGGCCAGACTGTGTCTCTTACCACAGAAACTGAGTCAGACTCATGGGTGGCACTGTCAGCGGTGGACAGCGCTGTGTATGGAGTCCAAGGAAAAGCCAAAAAGCCCATGAAAAGAGTTAAGTCTTGCAGTCTTGCAGTTGCTGTGGGGTGGGGCAGTCAGGACAGTACTTCACAAAGTGTGGCCACCAGCGCAAGCTGTAGGTGGAGAATTAGGACACCACTCACCCGGTTTTCTGTAATGTGCCCAGTTTAGTGGTTTGCGGGGAGGAAGCCTATTTCATGTTAGCTCTCACACCACAGGTCAATTCATTTTTGTTTTTTCCAAATATAGATTTAACCTCTTAAAAACAAAGGACCATGCTAGCCAAGGGTCAAAGTGTCACTGTTCAGGAGACATTGACTTAGGGCAGGTGGTGGTACACATTTACAGAGGCAGCAACAGAGGAGACAGGAAAAGCTGGATAGGATATCTTTGGTTTTGTTCATTTAAATTCTTATTAAAATCTGTGGTTTTGAAGAATTTGAAAATTAATTTCCTGAGTTGCCATTTATTTCCACTACCCTCAGCTACTATTTTCTAGGCTTGCATTTTCTTTGAACAAAGAAACAAGAGTGGAAAAACTATAATGGTAAAAGCATTCAGAAAGGAAAGGCTTTTGGGGGTTAAAATTAAAACTAAAATAAGGCCTGTATATAAGTACTCCCCTACTACAAATTTTAAATCCTCCCCTAAAAACATAAGCAATTGTGTTCTCTTTTTAGTTAGAAATTTAAAAATTAACTTTTAAATTTACTCTTTTATGTTTTCACCCATTTATCTATTCATTTTTTTATTACATTGATTGCAATATGTATTCTATGTACAAAATACCACAGGTGTATTGGTCAGTTTTCTCATTGCTAACACTAAAGATCTGGCACAGAAACAGAATAAAGGAGAAAAGGGTTATTTTGGTTCATGGTTTCAGAGGTTTCAGTCCATGTCCATCTGGCTCCAGGGCAGAAGCATCATGACAAAAGTGGCTGGCAGAAAAAAGATGCTCAACTCATGGTATCCTAACTGCAGAGAGCAGGAGAATAGCCAAGATAAAGAGCCCAGGGACCAGATATAGTCTGCAGGGTCACACCTCCAGGACCCACACAGACAAATGCAGAAGTGTGCTTTACTTATCTCCTAGGCCTCTCTGAAGGCCATCAAGTTGGCAATCAATATTAATAGGTCAGTTTGTAAGAATCTGCTTTTTAATGGTGTTGCTTAAAATTTAGTTTTTGACTTAAAATTGAGTAGGTATGTTTTTATAAATACAAAAGGACAAACTAAAGGAATCAAGTTGGGAAATTTGGTCTTGGTCAGTAGATAAATGAATGCCCTCTGTGTTTCATAGGCGCATTATAACCATGGAAGGTGCAGGACCCTTAGTTCTGTGGGGAAATTCTTATACAATATTTGAATAAGCTTAACGTTTTGGTTTTCTGGACAGGTGTTTCAAGCCTTCGAGAAGAGTGACCTGGGCTGTGGGGCAGGTGGTGGCCGTGACAACGCAGATGTATTCCATCTTGCTGGACTCACCTTCATCACTAATGCAAATGCAGATGAATCTCAAGAAAATGGTAAAATGCTCAGCTTTTTAAATTATTTTATGTTTATTAAAACATGTTTGCTGGACATGATTAAATTCATCAACATTTTTTAAACTGAACTTTACATTGATTTCTATCAGATATCATTTTTTCCCTCTTCCAGAATATTCTCTACACTGATCTTAGAATTTCATAACTGTATAACTCCTCTGTATAAAATGTTTTATTGACCATAAGGATAAAATGCAAATTCTTTAATGTAATACTCAGACCCTTTATGATCTTCTCCCTGGTTCTTTCCAATTCCTTCTCCTTGTTCCTTCTTACTCCTCTGCAGTTCTTGGAGGGCTCCATCCTCTTTTACAACTTTGAGCCATAACATATCAAGATTGCTTTCCCCCCTTTGTTAGCTTGGAGAAGCTAGGATGAGAGTTGTCCCCTCTATGAGGCCTTTTTCCCATATAAAATTGATCATCTCACCCACCCCTTTAAAAGAGAGGATGTTGTAGGGACCAAATCTATGCACAAGCAGTATTGCCCATTTTTACTCTTGGTTATAAGTCTTGACTCATACCCAGCACTGGGAGCTGCTCAAAGGCAGAGATCACATCTTAATCATTTTCTTTCTGTGGCTTTAAAATTGTTCCTAATTATTCACGATATTATGGTATTCATATTTATATCTGTAATAATATAGCTCAATAAGCAAATAAGAAAAATAGATTACCCAAAACTTTGTTCAGGTGTTTTGGTACTTCTCTGTAATCAAAGGATTAAAAGGTTGCAGGATTCAGAGCCAAATTCAAATTTTAAAAATCAAACTAGATGACACTAGATCATGAGCTCCACTATGATGAAACAAGTCATATTAACATGGATGATGGATAATGCCTACTTTGAACCAGCTTCTTAGTGTGGACTTATTGGATAAATGACTTCTGAATGTTTTAAATACTCAGTTTCATGGAACGTTTTTAGATCTTACTTACTTCTTTCTTTTTCTTTGTCTCTATTTTTTAAACAGATAAAACTTGTAAAGAAATTCTCCGGCCAAGAAGAAATCTGCAAGAGAAAATACAAGAACAAGGTACTCTAAAGGTTTCATGTGACCCTTAAAATGTTATGAGCATATCATTCAAAAGTTACAGAAGGTGAAAATTATATAATTTCCCCTAGTTAAAATAGAAGAGATGAGAAAAAAGATACATATGGCACTCTAGCTCAGCTACCTCAGAGAAACTAAAGCAAATAAACCCATTAGCTCACTCATCATAGACTTAATCTGAGGTAAATAAGCCTTTATTTTGGCTATCTCTAAAATCTAAAATATTAACTTTCATTTGACACAAATATTTCCTCTCTACAAACTTCATGTAATAATTAAAATCACATTCTTCCATTTTATTCCAACAAAACTCATGATTTGATTAACTTTGGGGAATTCTAGAAATTTATTTCTTCTATTTACTATATTTAACATTTAATAGCATTATGGATTATTCTTTGGAAGTAAGATTAATGTAAATTATTTAATTATTGATAATTGGCCACCAGAAGCAAGCACCAAATCTTGCAGTCTGGATCCTGAGTTCAGTCAGTAATCACGCTTATGGTAATATAATAGTATCTTCTATCTACATAGGCATTATTATAATTCTAACCTTCAATCTATGTGGTCCTGAGACAAAAAGGAAGCAACTGATTAATCTGAGCACTTACAGTAAAGAATGATACCACTAGCAAAGGTCTACAAGCTATATCTTATAAGAAATGTTTGAAAAAATAGCATTTCTAACATGCAGAAGGGAAGTCTATGTAGTAATGAGAGGCATCTTCAAATACTTGAAAGCTTCTTGGACATTTAACTTATTGTACTCCAATGATTCTGATCGTAAAGTGTCAGTTTCAAAAGGCAGTATATAGCTTAGTTGCAAGAAACTCTTTTTCATGTAGTGTGGATTGGAATGGAGCATGTGGCAAGGTCATATTCTGCCTATTCCTAGAGTAGTTCCAAGGAGAGACTGGTCAGTCAAATATGGGCATCGTAAATAAAGGCATCGTTTGTCTGTAGAAACCATGTATCCTTTGTGATTCCTCCTAAGCCTGAGATATTATGACTGTGGGCATAATCAAGGCTCATGTATTACCCTTTCAGCTGCTAAGTACAAACATGCGGTGCCGAGGAAATGCTGCTATGACGGAGCCCGTCGTAATGACTACGAAACCTGTGAGCAGCGAGTTGCACGGATTACCGTAGGTCCACACTGTATCCGAGCTTTCAATGAATGTTGCACCCTTGCAAACCAGTTACGAGCTAAAGAACCTCATAAACCTCTCCAGTTGGGAAGGCTTCGTAAGTATTTCATTTTCTATCAGACTTCTGGCCAACAGGAGGGATTTTTTGTTTCATTTTCTACTGCTCAAAAAGACAGTTTTTAATGTTCTAGTTAAAGTTGAAGGTACAATATATAACTTGCAAATGCAAATTCATTCTACAAACTTGAGTGAATAGTTATCTTCTCTGAGCCTCAAGTGAGAAACTTAGACCAGACATCTCCAGAATGCCTTTGGGTTTTAGTGTGCTATGATTCTCTGATAATACAAACATTAAAAATTCTGTTTATATCTATACTAACTAAATGCAGCAAAGGACTTCTAAATCTTAGAGAACTCTCAGTAATATGTTTGTAGAACTTTTAGGACTTACCTTTCATTTGTTTAGGAAAATAAACAAAAGCAGCTAATGTTTAAAAAAAAAATAAACACAAGCAAAATAAGAGTTCCTATTTTTACTGTGATTGTACTGTTAAATCACATATGCTAAACATCTCAAATAGATGGATAAAGAAAGTGTATTTACACACAATGGCATACTATTCTGCTATAAAGAAAGATAAAATTCGAATCATTTGTGGGAAAATGAGTGTACCTCAAGACCATAATGTTAAGTGAAACAAATCAGTCACATAATCTTACATATTGCATAGTTTCTCATATATAAGAAATCCAGCATATAATTAGAGAGCAAAATAAAAGATAGTTAATAAGAAATAGGGTGATCGATGTTTCTCAAATTGGAAGGGGATCTAGAGATGGAAGGAGGAAGGGGAAGGGCAGGGAATGAAGAAAAGGAATTAATATGTGTTATGTATATGGACCAACTCCACACAAGGAATGTCAACATTAGTATTGCAAACAAATACTAATTTTTAAAAAGTACAGACCAAAAAATGGATACATTTGTATAAACCTAAATGTTATTATGCTTTTTTATGCACCATGTTATTACAAATATTTCTGTTATTTACTGTTTTTTATAAAAAGTGGACTCTTCACAAATTTGCATGGCATCCTTTGGGGCTATGCTAAATATTCTCTGTATCATTACAATTTTAGTATATGTGCTGCCAAAGTGAGCACTTGTTCCTAGGTTTTACTTAGTACAAACAGCATTTTGATGAACAGCATAGTGTATGTATGTTTTCACTGCCCATTATTTCAATTAAAACCGTCTGGTTTCAGCTGCACAGAGCTTCTCTGGTAACTCTGTCCCTCATCCCAGATGGTATGGCCCCCCAAAACTCCCATCTGTGCTGCTACAAGTCTTTAAGACCACCAGGCTCTATGTAGACTGTTCACCCTGATCTGGTCTGTAACCTCCACCAGGCAGTAAACTGGGACAGTCTTAGGGCTCCCCTTTCTCTGGAATCATAGTTCAGTGTCACTTATGCTCCAATGTCTGAACATTGGTTTTGTTTTGGTTTGGTTTGGTTTGTTTCTCTTCTGGCACTGGGGATTGAACCCATGACCTTGTGCATTCTAAGCAAATGCTGTACACTGAACTTCACTCCAGCCCAGGTAGCTGGGAATACAGGAGTGCACCACTGCATTCAACCTAAACACTCTTATTTTATGTATCATGCCTAGCTTTCAAGATTTTTTCAGGCTAGGGGTAAATGCAGTCCCTATGAATATGTCTTGGGTGGAAGTACTTACTACAGTAAATACAAATAAATGATCAATTTAAGACAGGCTATTACATAAAACTTCCTTTTTTGTAACATAAACACAATTATTAAAATTATAGAAGTACCAATAATTCCACAGACTAGCCAGTATCTTGTAGAACCTCAGGAACATTAAAAAATCAACAATTTAAGAAACAAATCATTTTATATATTTTATGCTTTGTTTTACCAGTGCTGTTCTAAAGTTTTCATAGTTTCATTTTAAAATCAATGAACACAATGTTTCATTGACCTTTCAGAAAACATTTAAGTTATAGATTAATACTATACTTTAAATTTCATGTATGAGTAGATTTAATATTGTTTTTTCTGTAATTGAATGTTTTCTTTTTTTCCCCAGATACAAAGACACTATCACCAGTAACTAAGACAGCAATTCGGAGCTACTTTCCAGAAAGCTGGTTGTGGGAAGTTCACCGTGTTCCTATAAGGTATTATTGATGTTACTTTGGAAAAAAATGTTCCTAAAAGGTATTATTGATGTTACTTTGAAAAAAAATGTAAAATGAAAATATGGCCAAAAATCTGGACACTGTTCATTTCCCTACAGTTTGCTTAAGAGTTAAGATGTTTAAAAGTTAAAATTTAGTCTTTTGTTTTTTTGAGGGGGTTGCTTTTTTGCTTCATGATTTTGTTTTTTATTGTGCTTACTTTGGAAATTGGTTCCAGGGCAACATTAATTATTGGTAAATAACAGTACTATTCCATTTAATTTCATTTCAGTTTAATATCTGTTTCCTGCATACAGACATGGGCTGTATACTAGTAGGCAGCTGTTTTTAAACTACTAATATTTGGAGTATAAAACAAACGTTGATAAACAAAAAGAAAGGTTATTCTCTTGTTAAAGTCTTTGATTTGACACTTTTTTTTATGAAATGCCTGCTCTGTACCAATAATAAGAAAACAATAAGAAACACAGAGTCTCCAAGCCTCATTCTTCCTGGACAGGCCAAAACCACTGGTTTTCAGGGTTGTTTGTTCACGACTCTTCTTGACTTGACCCTGGTCCCGTCTAACTCTTCTCTTGTCCTCTCATCCTACAGTGTTTATTAGCTAGCACCTTTGGCAAAATTTCCCAACACTGGTTCCCACCCTGCTGGTAGTTAGATTGATTTACCCTTCCCAATTACAGTAACCTGTTTTGGGTACCAGAGTACAGCAACTGGCCTGTTTACTTGGCCTGTCTTCTTCATTAGAGTGTAAATACCTCAAAAGCAAAAACTAAATTCAGATTACTATTTTATACCCAGGACCTGGTCTAAGATCCTGCTGGTAGGGCATGAAAATAAAGGTGTTAAATGAATACACACTGCCTATGAATTCTTTTAATGATTTCTTGGTACAATTGCTACAGTGAAGTACAATTTATTCATTTAACTCTTTCTTCTGCTAGACCATAAACTGGTTGAGAGCAGGACTGTAACTTTTAAATGCTATATATCAGCATTTACCACTCTACCTGACACAGAGTTGATGTGCAACAGCTGTCAACAAATATACAAGTTTAATCGAAATCAGAAATTTTAGTTGCATCAGTTTTCTCCCCACAGTATCAAGATGTGTTACTTTGCTTCCCTATTTTAGAACATACAATAAACAAAATTTTTCTTTTTTTTGTTTTGTTTTAAGGATCTCTCTCTCTGGGTATTTTTTTGTACTGGGGATTGAACTCATGACCTTGCACTTCCAGGCAGGCACTTAAGCCACTGAGCTAACCCCCAGCCCTCTTTGTGTTAATTGTTTTGCCTTTGCAGTGTTTCAAAGGCATCTGTCTAAACTTAAACGTTCACTTTACAGGTGTAATATTTAAACACATGGACTACACAAGGGTTGCTGAATACATTTTTCTTGATGAGATTTTTCCTTGCCGGCTGACATGGTTTTGTCTTGTGATTTCTTCTGTCTTCTAAAGTAGTTCAAAGCAAATCATGTTGGATTAAATAATGTTTAACTGTATTTGAAGATTAACATTTTAATTTCCAGGAGGCAAATGCAGTTAAGGCTACCTGATTCTCTCACCACCTGGGAAATTCAAGGTGTTGGAGTTTCAAACAGTGGTAAGAAACTTCCCAGTTATACACTAATTTAAGCAGCGATTTGATTAGCAAGGTGTAGCTCATGGTTATGTCTTTAGTTTCTCAGAACTTAAGTGATGTCATTTTAAAGTACATCTTTTATGTATAAAGATGGCTTAGAGATAGCCACATCTTTGAACCTATTGATTTCTTCTTTTTCTCTTTTTACTTAATTGTCATTTTATAGCTGCTGTCAAGTCTTATTTTCTTTCACTTTTTCAGTGACTGGGAGGTTGAGTAGAGTTAGAAGCAATGTATGACTTCTCCTTTAGGGCAATTTAGTGCAGATACTTTATAAGTAACTTCAGGGTTGGTTTTGTTTTTTTGCTCTTTGTTTTTCAAAAAAATCTTGGTTTCTACAATAAAAATTTCGTGCTCATTAAATGGATCCAATAATGGACATCAAAAAAGATTTGGTACTTCAGATAATAAGTATTCTTGTGCCTTAAGTAGAATTACATAATTGTTGAATGAATGAAATGTGGGCTAACACATACCAGTAAGTATAAAAATAAAGATCAATGGTCAATCTAAAAATTTAAAGACATGGGATGATAGTAGAGAGAAAAACATGGTCTAATATTCTTTTGTCCTTAAAGTAAAGTTAATGTAAGACATTTTAGTACTAATAAAGAATGAAATTCCCTAATACATGTCTACTTTGCTTTTCCTTTGGGCTAAAGGTATATGTGTTGCTGATACTCTCAAGGCAAAAGTGTTCAAAGATGTCTTTTTAGAAATGAGTATACCATATTCTATTGTACGAGGGGAACAGATCCAATTGAAAGGAACTGTTTATAACTATAAAACTTCTGAAATGATGGTAAGTAGTTATTTATGGTAAATTAGAATAAACAGGCAAAAGGAAACACTTTCTGGTTTTCTGAGAATGATGTTAATGTAACACAAAACAGTAAAATTTGAACTCAATTCAGCATGAGAAACTAAGCCTCTATGACTATTGTGCTAGATGTGCTGTTTGATAGATAAAGGGATGGGAAAGGGAGGAGGAATTAAGAAAAGTATTCATGTAACCTAGCCCTGAAGAAGAACAAAGTATATAAATATTCAGTGTGCTGCAGAGGTTTAGAGGTGCATTCGCATTCAGTTCACTGAATATGTTTGAATTCCTTGGTCTCCTTGACTCTAAAAACCCTTTCCTCCATGGTAGTCATTTATACTCGTCTTCACTTCATAGATCTTGTCATTCCCTCTGACACCTTGATTTAAAACATCTTACTATACAGATGGCCTCCTTCCTTTCCTTCTAATTCATTTCCCTCATTACTTCCAAAGCTATAGCTCTGCAGCATTGTGGAAATCTCAAACACATTGACACAAACACTATTGTAATATCAGTTAGTCCTCTGCTGTTATCACTTCCAGATACCTGACATCTGCTGTTCAGACAGAAGTTTATTTTGGCTCATAGTTTTGGAAGGTTCAGTTTTTGTTTGGCTGGGTCCATGCAGAAACATCATGGTGGAAGAGAGTGGCAGAGAAAAGCTGCTCAGTTCCTAGCATGTGGGAGTCAGAGAGTTGGGGAACAGTGCCAGAGAGGAAGGAGTCAGTGACCGGATATAGTCTCCAAAGCCTGCCTCCATGACCCACCTAGACACACCTGGAAGTACGCTTTTCGAGTTCCTCCATGTCTCTCATACCAATCGAGTTGATAATCAAGATTAACCATCACTATTTTGCTCTCAGAATACACCAACCATCATTTTAATCCCAGCAATTAAAATCATGTCAACTTCCTTCACCCTGTCTCACTGCAAGGTACAATCTATGAAAAGCTCTAACCATGAGGGGACCCACTAGTTGTCACTCTTTGTAGCACACCTCTAGAGAGTATTAGAGAGTAGGCTGTTTCCACTAGAAAAACCACAATCACAAAACTTTTTATGGGAACCCAGTGAAGTCCAAAAATCTACCTATATTTTTAAAAGCTATAATTTTATTCTTAAAGATAACCATCTCAGCCATCTCCAAAAATTTTGTTTCCATATTCTAAATTCTTTTGGAGAAATGATGTGCTCCATTAATACATTTTCAAGGTAGAATTTAAACTTTCTCATTCTAACTTTTGAAAAGATGCTAATCTATAACTTTTGTATATTTAAATGTTGATTTTAAAAATAACACCGTTATATCAAACTTTAAATGTAGGTAACAGAATCTACATATCATAGCAATCCATTTTTAAATACTTGAATAAACTCATCAACAGATTATGTACAATTTTGTTTCTTTATAAACTCATACTTTCATTCTCCTATTTTATGTTTGAATTTTTTCTACTGATCATGCTATCATACTTTGATGCAATAAATACACATACATACATTAAAAATAAAGTATTTTAAATTAAATTATTATAATACTCTAGCAAATTGTTGTAGGTCTAGTTATCATTACAAATTTTACTAGTACGTAATTGATAAAAATATAACAACTTTTAAAGTTACTAAACGTAAAATTTTTTATTTAAAAAATATATCATTAGATAAATACTTTTCCCTCAATTAACTTTATAAATAAATATTATTTATTATTAAGAATGAGCACTGACTCCACATACATTTCTTTCAATTTTTCATTTCTGTTGAGATAGGCATTTCTTATTCAACCCAACATAATCAAGAAAGTTGAAAAATAAAAATATTGTCAATTTTGTTAACCTTTTATTAATGCTTTGTATTTAAATGATTTTATCTTAACTTTCTTGGAATACTGATTTTTTTTTTTATAGTAGGAAGAATTTGTTGAGAGAAAGAAAGTTTCTGCCTGAGAAGGACAAAAGAGGGCATGGAAAGTGGGCTGCCCTTTAACTTTTTTTTTTTTTTTTTTTTTGAGACAGTCTTACCATGTAGCTCAGGCTGGCCTGGACTTGCTGTGTAATCCAGGTTGGCCTCAGACTCACAGCAATCCTCCTGCCTCCCGAGTGCTGGGATTACAGGCATGTGCCACTATGCTCAGTAATCTGATTTAGTCTTAAATCTTAAAGCTTCGCATTTAGTTTATTTGATTTATGTAATGTGGTTGCCATATAACCTAGCTGTTAAAAAAATCAGTTTTCATTGCCACAACCAAAATCAGATGTAATTTTCATCATGGAAAGACAATTTTATTTTTAATCCAAATCATATTTTAAAAGGTCACTCTGTAAACATGTCAAATTGTAATTCAGCTAGATGCATAAATAGGTAAAGAGAACAGAAAACTATGCCACAAAGGCCATGGCTAAGTCCTAGTCATTGAGAGGAACAAAGGTTCCTGAGGTCACCTAATTTAACACACATAAAATAAGTGTACACACACACACACACTAATACACACTTTTTTAATGTGTGTTGTCACTAATATTACTAGAATCACCTTTCCATAGCAATATTTTATTAGTTTCCCAACCAATTAGTAATTCACATATGGAATGTATTATATTTAACCATTTTTGTATTAAAGACATTTATGTTTCCAAATTTCCATTATTTTAATAATCTTTGGAAAGTCCTCTTTTAGATGTGGCCTTCCTTCATAATCATGAATATTTCTGTAGGACAGATGTTTGTTCTTTTTTAAAAATTTTTATTTAAATAGAGGGGTAAAAAAAGCAAAACAAAAAAGGGTAGAAACAATACAGAATTTCAAAAAAAATAAACAGAAATCACTAATTGATACATTACATATTGTATTCTTGGATATAGTTGTTCAAGTTACAAAATTAAAGCATACGAAGTGGACATTCAAACAGTGAAGCTGCAAACAGTTCTGTTCACTGATCCAACAAAAACTTAGCAACATGGTTATCAGTTCTACACACTTAAATATACATGCAGTTATATCCTTTAGAGCACTTTCTTTTCCTCCTTTTGCTTTTTAAGTCCATTATCTGTTTAGTTATATCATGTTTCAGGTTGCTCATACCTTACTGATCTGTTTTGTTGTTGGTATTTACTTTTTTTATTTTTTCTTCTTCTTTTTATTTTATTTTATTTATTTATTTATTTATTTATTTATTTTGAAGGTAGTAACATACAGCAGAACAAGACAGGATAAAGCCAACTGAGGCAATGCACTGAAATTGGTACAGAACCTCACAGCAGGTTACCAGGATAACAGTAATAGGTACAATAGTATATTTGGTTTTCTTCACAATAGTTGTTCCTTCAATCAGGTAGAGCAATGTTGAAGGAAATACCGAAATTATAAAAATAGAATATTGAAGAGAGCAATACCATTGATCAGAACAGAGCAAAACAGAGATAAAAATATTTGCCTTCAAAGAGATGGCAGAAGAAAATCCCTCTTATTTGCTATATTGCTTATAGTCAAACTCACAAGAGATGCTCAGATCTCTGGGTCTCACTTGCTGTTGGGGGGGGCGGGGAGATGAGATGTATGTTTGATTCTTAGCCCACGTGCCAGTAGGCTCACGGCCACCTACAAGAGCGGCGAGCTGGCTGCCTGTTTTCCCAGCGCCCCAAGTTCCAACATGGAACGGATCTCAGGAGATGCTGATATGTTTCTCACCCTGGGGCGACCATGGCTTGGAAGGCCATAGCCACTTACCAGAGTGGTGTGCTGGCTGCCTGTTTTCCCCCAGATGTTTTCTCTTACAGTAGAATTTTTGTGTTAAAGGTCATCAATATTTAACCTTTTGATAAGTATTATAATACTTATCAATACTTCCAGGAAGACTACATCAATTAACATTCTTATCAACTTATGTGAGAAAGATCCCTGATATAATTTTTATAAACATTTTTCTTTATAGAATGAATACTACATATCAGTTGAAATGAGTGGACTAAATAGGTAATAAATGTATCATTTGGATTAAAGCTCAAAAAATTATAATGTTCAAGAAAAGCAAATTACAGGAAAGTGTACTGTACATGCATGATGAATGCAGCTGTGTAATATTTGAAAGCATGAAAGACAGCACTCTGTGTTATATAAAAATGCACATAAAATTGTACTGATATGTTGGAGGAAAAAGGCCTGCCACTGATTCTTTCATTTATTATCCTGCTTTCTAACCATGTCAATCCTCATTTCAATTATCTACCAGCCATTTGTATTTCTTCTTTCATGTACTGTGAACTATGCCATCCTGTGCACTACTTCTGTATCCTTTCCTTAGCTTCCCACTGAGCTGTTTCCTTGCCAAAGGTAGGTCGCCTAGCCATTCCTTGCCTAATTTTCTCACCTGAAAAATGGGATAATAATCATTGTTGAAGGTTAAACAAGCTAGTTCATGTAAATACAATGCCTGGCCTATAGGCAGTACTCCATAAATGTTAATACTTGTTACTATTTATTAGAGCACTTCATATTTAATAACTTTTAATTCCTCACCAGTTACATATATTGGTAGTTGTTTTCTTTCTGCTACTTGTATTTAAATTTGCAAATCAATTTTATCAAATGACATTGTGTGTGTGTGTGTGTGTGTGTGTGAACTGAACTCAGGGGTGTCACTCTGAGCTACATGCCCAGACTTTTCTTACTTTTTATTTCATGGCAGGCTATTGCTAAGTTGTCCAGGCTGGGCTCCAACTTGCAATCCCAGGCCTCAGCTCTCAGAACCCTAGGATCTTCCTTTCCTACTCTGCCCTGCTATCATGTTGTTGGTTTCAGGTGACCAGTAGTCTTCTTTAACTGTTGCCCCACTCACTGTGGTTGTTATTGACCCAAGAAGATGGTTAAGTTGGAACTTAGAAATTTCACAAAATTAGTTGTTGAATATTGATGTTCGCTCTTCTGTATTGTGTTGATTTATTCCAGATTTTATGGATTTATTCTTTTGGAGATAGTTCTTGATTCTGTCAGTTCACCAGATTTTAGAAAGAAGATGAAAACTATTCACTATTTTATCCAGAGTCAGTGACTACTATTCCTACTACAGTATAACAAATAGTAAATGGAAAATTAGGGCGGTTGTACAAGCTGCTCCCATAGCACGGTTAATAAGGAGAGCCAAGATGTGAATCCACAATTTCAAGAGCTAAAGTTGAGTTGAAAAATGAAATATGAGTGGGAAGTTTGTAAGATTGGAAAAGCAAGTTGGGAACATATTGGACAAGCTTTGAATAGGTTAAGGGATGTAGTTTTGTTATTGGATGTCAAAGGCTGAGCTCAGAGATACAAAGATGAGTGAGTCAGAATGCCCAACAATGAGGCTGCAAAGAGATGCTGTAACTGTTGTTCTTTTATCATGCAATAGCAAGATAAAAGACAATAGTAGCTTTGCACCTATTTAGTCAGAAATGGTCAAAGAAAGGGGACATCTCTGGGCCAGTGATAAGTTTCCTACTGATCAGTTCGCACTGCTGAGTTCTGCAGCAACTTGTATGCATATGCAAGGAAATCCAAACCCAGCCTCCCCCATGCCTAGAACCTAAGTGCTTACTCTGGCTTTGGTAAAGCACCTAGAGAGAGCTTGTACCTAGACAAGCAACATTCAGGGTAAACTTTCTTAGTGATAAAGTTTTGTGGTTTTTTGCCATAATATATATGACTCATGTAAAGAGCAGGATTTTGATACGATTCTTCTCTTGTTATATTTCAGTTCTGTGTTAAAGTGTCTACTGTGGAGGGGATCTGTACATCGGGAGGGAGCCCAGCCACTGGCCATCAGGGGGCAAAGTCTTCCAAATGTGTGCGTCAGCAATTGGAGGGTTCCTCCAGCCACTTGGTGACCTTCAGCGTGCTTCCTCTGGAAATCGGCCTCCATAACATCAACTTCACTCTGGAGACTTCGTTTGGGAGAGAAATCTTAGTAAAAACATTACGCGTAGTGGTAAGAAAAACATTCTTTTTTAAAAAATTATTTTTCTGGAAAAAATGTCATTACAATTATGCTTAAATGATTAGGGTGAGGGAAAGGAAGGAGGGAGAGAAATGATAATGTAAATGTAATGGAAAACTAACAACTGAGGAATCTGGACATTATCACAGATTTTTTTCTATACTATTCTTGTGCTTAAAAAGTCAGAAATTATTCTTACAATTTTTAAATAAAACAATAACATTTGCTTATTATAGAAAATATGAGTACTGGAAAAAAATTCACCAATAATCCCCACACTCTGAGATTCCCAGTTTTAACAATTCCAGGCTTCCCCACAGCACACAAGGCAAATCCAGAAAGTGTGTCTTGAAATGTATATGCCAGATATTGAAGAAAAAAGCAATAAACAAAACACAACTCTTGCATTTAAAGAACTCGTGTTGTAGAAAACTTTCCATTTATACTTGAGTAAACAGTCCAGAAAAGGCAAAAAATAAAAGAACATTTGTTAGATATTATTGACCTCACATTCTGCTGAGAGTTTTCAAGTCATCAAGATGAAGATTCTTTTGTAGACTTTGAGTTTACTTCTCTTTTAAATAAAGCCACAAAGAGTAAGGTTCTTATACAATTATGTGTATAAATTTAAAATGGTGCTAATTTTAAAACAAGATTTGGTTCTTGCCAAGGGTAATATGGATAGTTATCGACTGATTAAGTCTTCTTAAGTCTTCATTTGGAGTTGTTTTCAACTGTAAAATTCATGTCAGTAAACTTCTATTGATTTATTCTGTGTGAGGCACATTCCTGTGTGCACTGTGGTTTCATGTGCAGACTGGAGCAAGTTGCTTGGCTTTGAATTCTGGCACCATTGGCAATGAGACATCGGATTAGTTACTTGATGTCTGTGTGCGTCAGTTTTCCCATCTGTCAAGTGGAGTAATTTTAAAACCTCCTTTAGAGAGGTTTTCAGAGATTTAAGAGGTAAGATATATAAATCATTTTGACAAATTGCCTGGCATATAATAACTTGTATGGAAATGTTTGCTCTGACTGATATGCAAATAGCCAGAAAAATCTTATAATTAAGATGCATATAAGGTACACAATTAGCCTTTCTGAAATAAGGGGATTTTTTAAATTGGGTAAGTAGTCCAGAAAAGTTGACGCAAGAAATTCAGGTCCTACAAATTTAATTATTTTCTTACCCGAATGTTTTCTGTCTTTACTTTAGCCAGAAGGTGTCAAAAGAGAAAGTTTTGCTGGTGTTACTCTGGACCCTAGGGGAATTTATGGTAGGAAAATGATTTTGTAGTTTATGTGTTGACTTTTTCTCTGCAAATTAAGTGTATGTATAATTTAAAATATTATTTTTTAAAATGTTGCATATAGAATCAGAAATGCCCACTTCTTGAAACTACCTATCATGAAGATGATTTATAATATTTTATTATGAATATCAATTCAAAGGATACCTAATGTACATACTTATGTAATACGCATTACTTAAAAGCACAGTAATTTTAATTAATCACTTAAACTTAGTCCTTTTTGCTCCCACTTTCCTGCTTGTCTTTCAGTTGAGATACTGTGAATCTTCTCAAAGCTAAAATTTTACAAACATCTAAGTACTGAATCAAGGTCTAAATACATATATGCAGTGTTTATTTAGAATATGCTCCACTAACAATTATTTTCTTTTCAATAAGAGAAGACAGACTGCTGTAGTTCTTAAGTGGTTATAAAATATAAATAATTTATATTTAACTAGTCACATCAAATCATTCTCACTTTCTTTCAGTGATGTAGTGTTGCATCCAGGGGGGTAGGCACCACTGTTCTGCTGTCCAAACAGCCCACTGGAATGGGAAACTCAGTCCCATTCCAAACTCAGTAAAATGTTAGAAAGGCAAAGTTTAGCAAAAGGAAGAAACTTGATTTGTAAAGAGGAAAAGGAAAGGGGAGGAAGGAGAAGATACACAGCTACCCTGATAAGGAAGAATCAGGATAGGGGGCTTTGGAAAGGTGTGGGACCCATAGGCCCTTTGTTTCCATCTGCTTTTATAGGGGGAAATGCATGACCCTTTCCCAGTCACCTGGAACTTGCCATAGCTAACTTGGCTTTCATGGACAGCAAGGGGGTACTTTATTCATGGTTAGCTCAGAGTTAGTAAGGGGGCCTGTTGATATCTATTGTACTCTAATGACCCTAGATGAATAATAGAGTGACTGTTAGACTGAAAACACACGTGTGCACACACACACACAGATGTATTTGTTATTGCATAGGGGTGAGTATGTACTGTCTTAAAGCTAGGTAGCCCCCCTTTGCTTCCTCCACATTCCACTGAAGTGATGGTGGCTTATTATTCATTTCTGCACTTGGCTTGTTCTGCCTGTCAGCTCTTTTTCTGGTGCCAGTCCCAAAGCCATTGCCATGTGTTGCCTATCTTCACCTGTTCCCTCTCTTTTCTCTCTCCTTTCTCTTCTCTCTCTGTCTCTCCTCTCTTCTCTCTTCTCTCTCTCTCTCTCTCTCTCTCTCTCTATCTCTCTCCCCTCTCCCTCTCTTTTCTGCCCCAGTCACTGCCCTGCTCCTCAGGGGAATCTCCCTAGTAAAGTTTGTTTTTAACTCTTTTTAGTCAGGATTAGCTAGAAGACCTAAGGAGGCCCCTATTCTATTTTTTTTATCCATACAATAGTAACAGGGAAAAAAAAATATTTACTTACAAATCAAAGCCATTATACTCACAGCACCATTTCCTGTAGGAAAGCAAAGTGTTACCACCCTTATATTTGAAATTAACTCAAATCACAAACTGAATGATTTCTGTAAAAGAATAGAGAAAAATCCATCTTACATTCATATATACTAGCACTAGTTGTTTTCTCTAATTTTATGCTCAAGCAGCACTCTGCTCCCCTACAGATTGCCTGATGTGGATGATCTGTGAGCAGAGCTATCGTGTGTTCTAAGGTTTTGGGCCTAGAGCCATATGAACCCTCAGAGTCATCATATCCTTTGGTTTCTCTTCCTTTTCACCACTGATGTCTCCAATACTGACATTACTGTCAAAAGCTTTCTAAAATCTTATTTATCCTAGGCATGAATATCAGGACAACAAGATGGGACTGATCGTTTTTTCTAGAATAAATCTCTCTGGAGAAACTCTTAGTTTACAAAACCTCTGTGCCAGAGAGTGTATATAGCTCAGTGGCAGAGTGATTGCCTAGAATGCCCAAAACCCTGGTTTTAATTCCCAGCACCACAAAACAAAACAACTATGTTTCTTTTCAATCTTGCTGTAGTTTTTTTCCTTATTATTTAGGCAATTTAGATTTAAACAGTTTCGTTGACATCTAGAAAGCTAAAGATTTTAATATAACAATTTTGTTCAAGATATACCTGAGACTTTATTACATCTTTCAACATTTATATTTTAAAATTGCTTTGCTAGTGTAACACTTCTCAGAATTTAAAATAAAATAAAAACAAAATAAAAACAAAAGACCGCAATGCATTCAGAGGAGCAAAGTCTCAGAACAAGCTATAAAGTATTAGTAATAAAATTGTGAGACACCAATATAAAAAGAGACTAAACACAGAGGAACGGTGCTCTAGACTAGCTCTAGTCATTAGATTCTTCTTCTTTCCCTCACCACCCCTTGCTCCTGACTGCGTGGATCTTAGGTGCAGCAAATTAAGCTCTCCACTCCCTCAGTTCCTGGCTCCCCAGCACCCTGGGCTTGGGGGACCATTCTCACGTCTTATTTTCTCCCTTTATTTTTGACCCCATTTCCCTTCTTCCAAATATACCCACTCAACTGTGTTTGGCATATATCTTCAAATAGGAAAGTAATATACATAATTTTCATATATAAAAAAGATATTTCCCTATATCATCCCATTCTAGTTCTTAAAATTTTAAACTCAATGCTAAATAAATAAATGAATTCAACACTCAGTTTTAAAGAAATATCCCTATTATTATTTGTACATTTAATTCACTACTTTTACATAGAATTTCAGAGTGAGTTTTCTCACAGTTTTTCTTATTCATCCCCTAGTGACAGATTCCTCATTACAATTAAACAACATTGCAGAAAAAAAATATATATATGGAGATATAGAGATAGATACTTAGATAAATAGATAGATAGATAGATAGATAGATAGATGATAGATAGATAGATAATTTGAAAAACCTATATAAAAAGCTCAACAGGCATTTATCTGGACTACATTTCCAGGACCCAGAAGTGGGACTGTTGGGTCAAAGGCTCTACATACATTTAGTGTCATGCATTTCTACCATATTGCTCTTCTAAATGTCTGCACTATTTACATGTCCCCCAGCAGTGTGTGATGGTTCTTTTCTCCACATTCTCCCCAACATTTGCTGTTACTCACCACTCAAAAACACAGCACTTTTGATGTGTATAGAGTGGTATCTTATCATTGTTTTAATTTGGATAATTCTGGTTACTAGCATTTTAAGCTTTTCTTCATATATGTGTTGGGTGTTTGGGTTCATCAGTAAATTGCCTATTCATGTCTTTTGAACTTTTTTCTATTTTCCATTTGAATTTTTCTTGTATATTTCTTCTTAGTTTTGTCTCTGATGTACTTCTCTGAGCAACAACAAACCTTCATGGATTTTAAATGGGAATTCTTTATTCCAGTATGGTCAAATTCACCATAATGCCATCTTATGGTTTCTTTTTGAGATATAATCTTTAAGAAGCCTTAGTCTACTTTAGTTCACAAAGACAATTTGTTATTCTATTGATTGTACAGATTTGACTTTTAAATGTTTTAATCTTTGTGAAATCTACTTTTATATGTGAGGTTATGATCAATCTCGTCATGATCTCCGATGAGTAAAGTTGACTTCCTTAGTTTTGACATTCTTCTTTAGCCGTCTATCTGGTAGTGGAGTTGCCAGTGATAATTGAAATAATCAAGTGCAGACATCAATGGAGAAAGTGGTGAAGAATCAAATTTCAACATTCACAAACAATCCTTCAGTAATAAATACCATCTATTGAGGATCTAACTGCATGCCAGGCTTTTTGTCTATATTATTTTTATCCTATAGGAAGACTTTGAGGAAAATATAATTTTACCTCTAATGAACAAACTGGGGCATAAGAAAGTTGTATCTTGGGTCAGGGATTTAGCTCAGTAGCTCACGTGCTTGCCTGGTAAGCGTCAGGGCCAGAGTTTGATCCTCAGTACAAAAAAAAAAAGAAGGTTGTGTCTTGCTCAGTGTCCTATACATTGTAAGTTCATTTGAACGTGCTCTGGCAACCGCACTGCAAAACTTGTAAGTGCCTTTGTGGTATTTTATTTTAGCATAAATAATCAGTACTTATCAAGGGTTAATGAATAAAGAAGTTTCATGAGAGCATTCCTGCATCTTTGGCTTGTCAGTTAAATTACAAAATGCTCACTGCTTTAGCCTCCTCCATGTGCCAAGGACTATGCAGAGTGCTGGAACTGTAACTTGGGTCAGAGTTGCTTCCTGCCTCGAAAGAGATTTCTTGGCAATACCATGGGAGGTATATTCTCTTTATGCTGACTACAGTGGACTCTGGTAAAACCTCCTTAGCTAACATCAGGATTCTACCTGTACTGGTTTTGTGACCCTGTTCAAGTTACTTTCTAAGTCCAGTTTCCTCATCTATAAAATTAAAACAATAAAAATAGGCCTAGCATATGAGATTCATGTGAAGATTCAATGTAATAATTCATTTAAAGAGCTCAGTACAGTGCTTGGTAGTCTATCAGTACAATAATAAATGTCATTTTTATGATGAAAAGTAGCGCTAGATTATAATGGAAAAATTCTCTGATACCAGTGTGCTAAAATCCTACTATCAAAGGCATATAGAGAACATCTTTAAATTAGACAGGAAAGAGACGGTGGAAAATTTTTCAGATCTTACTTCCCAATGGAGCTAGTGTTCAAATAACCTTGACTAGGAAATTACATGCTGTTTATTTTTAGATTTCAGTTCCAGGAACAAATTTCTCTCTTTGGACCAAAAGCCATGCTACTTTTTACTGGTGGATAAAATTGATACAACCTGTTTATTTCATATTTTGTTATGACCAGCAATCTTATAGACAAGTTTAGTGTTTTATTTAAAGAGATTATATAAGCCTAGGGTTTGATTTAAAGATCTTTGATTTTTCTTTTTGTGATTTTAATAACATTATTATAAAAGAATATTTTACTCCAAAAAATTCTTTGGCTATAGACACATTACAAATAATCTGCAAATAGTTTCTTCCCTGAAAAACTCTGTAAATCTAGCCATTTTAAAAATTACAGGTGCTGTTAGCAGACGAAAGGAGTTTCCATACAGGATACCATTAGATTTGGTCCCAAAAACAAATGTCAAGAGGATTTTGAGTGTAAAAGGTAAATTAAAATATTCTATTTTTGTTACTTTTTTCTGTGTGTGTGTGTGTGTGAGTGTGTGTGTGTGTGTTGTGTGTGTTTGTGAGAATTAAACCTAGGACCTTCACACTGAGCTATAGGCCCAGCCTTATTTATTTATTTATTTATTTATTTATTTATTTATTTATGAGACAGCATCTTGCTAACTTGACCAGGTTGGGCTTATATTTGTTATCCTTCTGCCCCATCCTCTGAGAGCACTAGGATTACAGGCATGTACCACCAAGTCCAACTAATTACATCATTCCATTTATATTTATCTGATTCCCTGCACACTGAAATCTCCTTTGAAACCAACTATTATTATCCTACAAATACTTGATCACTTTTCCAACCATCTTCTCCCGCTGGCCTAACTGAAATGAAGATTAATTCCCGCATGATGGAGAGTGAAGGCTGCCTTTTGCCAAAGACTTCTCTAAAAGAAGGGATGCAGCTGCTTGTATACTTAAAGAATTTTCTATGGTTTCAGCTCCAAAGAAAGCTTTATGCTCTGCCCCGGCCCCAAGATGACAGCGCTCTTCTGCTGAAATACCAGTTCCGGAAGGGTTGTCTTAGTCGGATTATGCTGCTGTAATGAAATACCTAAGCGTGGATAATTTATAAAGAACAGACATTTCTTTCTTTCTTTCTTTCTTTCTTTCTTTCTTTCTTTCTTTCTTTCTTTCTTTCTTTCTTTTTTTCTTTTTTTTGTACCAGGGATTGAACTCATAAGCTTGTGCTTGCCAGGCAGGTGCTTATGCTGCTGAGCTAAATCCTTGGCCCAAACAGACATTTATCTCTCACTGCTCTATGTTGGAGAGTCCAAGCTCTAAGTGCTGGTAGATTCAATGTCTACCAGGGGCTCCTCTTCACTTCTCAACTGGTGTCTTGTCACTGAACATTCACAGGGCAGGAGGAGGAAGAGGAGAATGACAGGAAGGGGTGAACAGCTCCCTCCCACTTGCTTGATAACTTCATTAATCCCATTGAGGAGGACAGGTCCTCATGATCTCCTCACCTCCCCAAATTCTCGCCTTTTAATACCACACCCTTGCTGAGTAGATTTCAATATATGGGTTCTGAATGCACACATGCATTCAGACCATAGCAGGGATTCTCTTCTCTCCAGAACATTTGAAGAAATGGCATCTTTGATGGACTTTCAGTGATCTCTTGCCTTAGCAATTCAATAACATACCATCAGAGTGATGGAGTGTCCTGGCTACATTTTACCTCACAGAAAACCTTGGAATCACAGGATGTTAGTACTAAAAAGTCCCTTTTTGATCTTGTGCAATCCTGTTGTTCGATCTATAAGAAAATGTTTTGTAAAAGGTTGCACAGTGAGTTACAGAGTGGTTACCACTTTCCCTGCTCAGGCTTTGGTTTTACTTTGTAGGAGGATTTGTGAGTATGGTTTGCAACATCTGAACCCATGAATGGCCACAGATTTGCCATGTATTATGTCCATATAATCATGGTAGTTGCAATAATCTGTCCACTATATTCTTATATCATCTGCTACTGTAATATAGAGATATTGCTTAAGACTTCATATTGTTTCTTTTAAATTCAGGTTTCAAGCCAAATCCTTTTTCTCACCCATTTCTGAGAATCAGGTGAACTGCTTAGATTAAAAAAAAAAAAAAAGAATAGAGATAGTTGTTCTTCTCTTTAGTGTATGTGCTGCCAAAGTGAGCACAGTTCTCTTCAGAATGTCCTGTGATCTGCTGGTAGTGGCAGTCATATCTACTTTGGCTTCTTCTTGTTTCAGGGATGCTGATGGGTGAGGTCCTGTCTACTGTCCTGAGTAAGGAAGGCATCGACATCATAACCCACCTCCCCAAGGGCAATGCAGAGGCAGAGCTGATGAGCATCATCCCCGTGTTCTATGTTTTTCACTATCTGGAGGCAGGAAATCATTGGAAGATGTTTTATCCTCATTCATTAACTAAAAAACAGTACCTGAGGAAAAAAATAAAAGAAGGTAAAAAAAAACCCTCTCTTTTCCTTAATAATCTAGTGATTTTAAAATAAATATTTTAAACTAGTATTTCAGTTGTTATGAATTATATAAATGCTTTATTGCAAAATCATTTTAGCCAAAAAGGATTGAGAGGGACCTTCCTGTGTGAATAAACATGTGTACTATTTCTGTAGCATTTTGGCTTCACGTACCAAAATGCCTGGATGAGAGACAAGGCACCTGCACTCCAAACTCCTCCGAGCACTTCCTTCCTTTTTGAATGAGATCAGAATGTTCTGCTCAATAATTCCCAGTTCAAGCAATTCACATGCTTCCTTTGAGAAGCTCAGTGTTGGCTGCATAGCATGTGTTTACTGCCCAACACCAAAGGAAGTTTACCGCCCCCAGGGGCTGATGTAGTCCTGTGAGTAGAAATGAGATCAATGAGGCGCTGTGTCCTTCTGTGTCTTTTAGGGATGGTGAGCATCATGTCCTACAGAAATGCTGACTACTCATACAGCATGTGGAAGGGTGCAAGTGGGAGCACTTGGTAAGTAGCACATCTTAACCTGTACTAAGTAAAGCATAATAACTGTAATGGAAATTCCATTGTTCCAGTTGCTCAGACTTTAGTCATTCTAAACTTAGTCATTCTTAAACTCCTCTCTTTCTGTTACAACCCACATGAGATCTGGCAAGTATACCTGGTTAGATGTTCAAAATTCATCCTGAAGGCCGGGGATTTAGCTCAGAGGCACAAGCACCTGCCTGGCAAGCACAAGGTTGTGAGTTCAATCCCTGGTACAAAAAAAAAAAAATTCCTGAATCTGACTGCTTCGCATCATCTCTACTCACCATTCTAGTCCACAACATCTTCCTCTCTGGATTATTGCCCTAGCCTCCTCTAGTCTTCCGGCTCAGACTTTGGTCCTCTTTACTCTATACTCAACACAGCAACTAGAATGACCCTACTAAAATGTACGATAGGTCATGGCACCCAAAACCACTCAGGAGTTTCCCGTTGGACCCAGGCCATTGTTAACCTTTCATATACATGTGATGAAATGATATATACATGACATATATGATATATATAAATTCATATACAGTCCCTTCTTGTGTTTTTAAATAATCATGACTAGTGTCAAACCAAGCTGTCATTCTGCAACTTGCCTTTTTTCCCTCAAGATTTAGTCATTTAGCTTTAGCATAACTATATGTACAGATATAGGTCATTCCTTTTCCTTGCCATGTAATATTACATTTTTACAAATATATATATATAGCATATACTTTTATCCATTCTCATTTGCTGGACAGTTATTTCCAGTCTTTACTATTAGAAACAGTACTGTAATAAACAGCTTCATTGTAATAAGCAGCGTCTTTCTATCCACGCGTATGCGTCTCTAGGTTACATAACCTAGAGATGGGAATTGCTGGAGCATAATGAATGCATGTCTTCATTTTTATCACATTTTGTCAGATTTCTCTTCAAAGTGACTTTACAATTAAAAATTTTTTCTACTAAAAATTTTTCCTACTAAAAATGTTTACTACTAGAACCCATAATAAAGCTCAAAGAATTAAGTTAAACTATAACATCTAGAGGTAGCTTTGGGGCTACTACAAAAGCAAGTTAAGTAACCTACTCTTTCTCTTTTCCTCCAAATCACAGTCAAAGTTTGAATCTCAGACCAGTCTAAAATAGACAGGTCAGTGAGAAGAAGAGGAAAAGAAACCTGAGTGGAATGTATTTCCTTTACTGCTGGGGAAGACCTGTCTAGATACCCACCCTCTGAGGGCCTAGGCTGGGGCACTGGAGTATCAGTACTAGAGAGAAAAGCACTTATACCTATTACATATTTAACTGCCAGAACTACTGTAGGTGCGTTCATATATTTAATCCTTATAATAAATCTCAGGAGTTAGAATCTTTTTTCCATTTATTGCCATTGCCTGTTTCAAGATCAAACTGAAACACAGGTTGGGTACTATTGGCCCAGCTGCTAAGAAATGGAGAGGCAGCCTGGCAGTCTGATTACCTTCTCACTCCTCCTTGGCATGCTCGCAGAACAGCCATCCTAAGCCCAAATCCCAAGAGAGCCCCTGCATAACACACAGGCCAATCAGTCACCTGCTGTGGGATCAGTTCAGGGACTGGTCCTCCTCCTCCGCATGGGAGCAGACTGGGAAAGGAATGGAAAGTGTTCTAAATTCTTTCCCCTAAAACTCCACGGAGTGGAAAATGAACTTCTGTGTGTCACCAGAAGAACCATTAGAAACAGGCACTCAGTTGTGGAGAGGCAAGTCCCAATTAATGTCAACAAAATTGTTTTTAATTATTAAAGCTGTTACAGCAAAGATTTAGAACAAGCTAAAAATTCATAACTAGGTAAATAGTTCTGTGCGTCTGCATCAAAATACTGTAGTTAAACATATAAAATCATGTTAAAGAATGAGGAAATATTATATGTTAATATAGACCTATTAGGTTTATAATCAAATGTATAAAGCCAAGAACAAGACAATATAAAGCTTATCTTGCTATTTGGTGTAGTTGGGATGGAAAGGTAGACCGGAAGCCTGTATCCCTAAGCCCACACTTTGGAAGGAGAATCTAGAGAAAGTGCTGGCTGACCTGCAAAGCAGAGGAGAACATGGGCAGCACAGAGATTTATCATTTTATACCATTTATGCTTTCATATTTTTGAATCATATGAAGATCTCTCTCCCTCTAAAAAAAAAGTACTTGTCACACAGTGTTAAACCTGCAGATGAAAGCAAAAATAAAATAAGATTTTAAAGTGAAGGTTGGAGTGGAAGAATCAAACGGCTCAAATCTTCAGCCTCTGAGATGCTCAGAGTGAGGGCCTTTTGGGGGAGCTTAGAGAGGGAAGAGGCATTCAGGAAGCAAAGTGCGAACTGCATATTCTCTGATCCTCTGTGACAGATGTTAGTAGAGACCGAAATTGCTCTTTGTCTAAGTATTCAGGGTGTTACAACTTCCTCAAGAGGTACCAAGTTCTGTGTCAGTGGTAGAGCTCGAGGGAAAGAAGTGAGCTAAACACTCCCAGGGCATTGGAAAAGGAGACAGGAATTTAGATGCCACAGTTGTGCAAATTATATGATTTTACCCTTCCATGTTTGGTGTTCACAGGTCAGTGCCTTCACCCAAAACTATCTGATTCACCTGTTGTCTTTAATTTTAGAGAGTAATTATTTTGTCGTCAGGGATCAGTCTTTACTTGTGTGCTTGTGAACAGTATTGTAATCACAGAAGATGCTGTTGACTTTTATTGACTGAATATTTTAGAGATCTTCCAAACGTCTTCCCTTGTCACCTTTTAAAATGCTGATTTACTATGGACTTGTATGTTTCACATTTTTATATTTTTTCCAAAGAATAAAATTGTGTGAACTAAAATGCCCTCCAAGATGAAAGCCAAAAGAAGCTCAATATTCTAAGTATTTGTTTGATTATCTTAAAGGTTAACAGCTTTTGCTTTAAGAGTGCTTGGACAAGTAAATAAATATGTAGAGCAAGATCAAAACTCAATTTGCAATTCTTTATTGTGGCTGGTTGACAACTGTCAATTAGAAAATGGATCTTTCAAGGAAAATTCTCATTATCAACCAATAAAATTACAGGTAAGAAACCAAATGTACAAGTCAGCAATTGTTTGATTTATGTCTCATCCTATTATGGGAGGATGAAAAAGAAGACGGGAAAATATATGTTATCTGGCAAGAAATGTCTCTTGTGAACACAGCAGAATACAGAGGCCTCCCTCCTTGTACTCTCTGAAGTGGAGAGGTCTCAGGCCATATGGTAATGTCCTGGACATCTGGTATCACAGGTTGATGATTCACAAGGGGTAAATTTCAGAATAAGTAAAAGGTACTCATTCATCTGTCTGTCCTGGATATGGAGTCTGCAGCTAAAGTTCGTGGCCTCCTCACAGATCAAGTTTCCATGGTGTCACCGTGAAAGATGGGATCCTATCTATGTGGTGCTTGTAAGAGAAGTTGGGGCCAATTTATTAAAAAGGGAACAAGGGGTCTTCTGAGATTAGAATCTATTTACAAACTTGAACTATGGTACAATACAATGTTGCTCCAAGGTACCCCTGAAATGTCTTCTGCTCCTTAGAAGGCTACAATCCAGTTCCTTTTACATCAGGCATGAATTATCTCTGTGGCTGCCTGGGGGTCTCATACTGGCCTGCTGATTAGCGATATTGAATATTTTGTCATATTCCTATTGTGTCTGGTATTTTGAACTGAAAAGAGAGAGTATGGTTGATTCGAAGAACTGGGGTCATAGATAGTGAGTGTCATGAAATAAAGCTCTAGAGGTAAATAAACTTCACTGAAAGCTTTATAAATTCTGCATAGAATTATCTCTATGGTAGGAGGAAAAAATATGGCACTATAAAGACCAAACAGTGCTTCCTAGAGGAGGTGGCATTTTAACAGGGATCTTGACCAAGGGAAAGATTTTGAATGTGGAGGGGAAGGATGAAGTGGACTAGAAGGTGAGGGCAGGGCAATGGACAGGTGAAGCTACTGAAATAAAACACCCAGAGCCCACGGAGAAATGGTGAGCAGCCTGCTGGAGTGCATGAAAGAAAAGAGCAGAGACAGCTTCAAAATGGAGATTAAAACTGATCGTTTTGCTTTAAAGACACAGTTTTTAAACATTGTGTTTTGTTGTTTTTGTTTTAGGGTACCTTGCCTGTTGAAGCCCAAGAGAGCACCTTATATCTGACCGCCTTTACAGTGATTGGAATTCGAAAGGCTTTTGATATATGCCCCCTGGTGGTAAGCAAGCATTTTCTTTCTCTAGCACCGTCTATAGCGGGAGCACACACTGTGAGGGCCACCAATTAGAAAACACTTAACTTCAAAAACTTGTTTTCACATTCCTTCAAGGCAACTGGAACACCAGGATCAAAAGGTTTCACTTCTATCAGATATTAGAGATCACTAAGTGCAGGTTGAGTACTCCTGTCTACAAACAGAAGTCAGTAATATACAGGAAGCCCTTCTGGACCTCGCCACAGTATGGAGTCCACATTTGTGATCCTACGGAAAAGTTATCGGAATTCCATTACATAATTCCAATCTTCCACTTCATCCAAGACCAGTTCCCTGGGCCCTGGAGGACTAACTAGCCCCGGTGGCCAATGCAAGTGGGAGACACAGCGGGAGCAGGGAGGGAAGGAGCCAGCCAGGATGTTACTGGCCTCCTTCAGGCTTTCTCCTGACCCACTCATCCTCAGCAACTCTTCTAGTGGCCTCAGCACAAAGTGACAGGGACCCTTTTCCCAGGAATTTGCAGGATCAGAAAGCACTTTGGCAGATGGCCAGTTTTTCTGCTGTTTGTGGTTTTATTATTTGTTAAGTATAATTTCTTTGAACACATGAGCCTGTCTTAGCCATGCTAAGAAGAAAAGATGAAAGTCACATTTATGGTTGGTGCTGCTTCTTCCTGGAAGCCAGGCCTGATGTCGGAACCAGGAATTTAAAAGACAGAAAACCTCTACAAGGAACATGGGAATTCAGAGGCAAAAGCTTAACCCAATCTGGACAGCCACTTTCCTCTTCTGAAGTCATGTTCTACCCCTTCTCGAAAGGACACACTCTGCTGAGCTGTCATCCACTTCCACTCTGCTGTCTTCGTTCCTCCTTTTATCTCACTTGCCACAGGATGGTGCAACCTGGGTGCTGTATCCATCTGTTGATGGGCTCACACTTAAAGAAACTTAGGTATCTTCTGCTCTTGTTTCCAGAAAATCAGCACAGCTGTAACTAAAGCTGACATCTTCCTGCTTGAAAATACCCTCCGATCCCAGAACACCTTTACACTGGCCATTGTGGCCTATGCTCTTTCCCTTGGAGACAGAATACACCCACAGTTTCGTTCCATTGTTTCAACTCTAAAGAGGAAAGCGTCTGTTAAAGGTATATCTCCTTCCACACATTTATTCAGTGCGGATTTATTGAGCACTTAGTTTGCTAATCCCAGGAAGTGGATGGCATACAAAGTTGAGTAAAACACAAACTTGTCCCTCAAGGAACAAAGAAAATATCGCATACAAAGCAATAAATGCTCTTCACTTATGAATTCATTTGGTAAATATTTATTTATTCCTTTATTCAACAAATACGTGTTAAATATCCTAGGATATTTTCTGTGTGCCAGGCATTGTTCTAGGCACTAGGGATAAAGCAATAAATAAAACTGCCTGAAAGTATCCACATCTTCATGAAACTAGCATTTGGGGGTGGGGTAGAGAAAACACAATAAATAAGTACAAATGATTGAGTAGGTTAGTGATGACTAAAATGGGGGGGCAGGGAGCCAGGAAAGAAGAAAAATTAAGGGAATGAGATCTGAGTTCAGATAGGGAGATTGGACAGACAGAAAAGATTGGAAAGACAGATATATAGTCGTGTGTCACTTGATGGGGATTCTGAGAATTGCATCAGTGGGCAATTTTGCCATTGTGTGAACCTCATAGAGTATACTTACACACAATCTATGGCACAGTCTATTACAGGCCTGGGCCATCTGGCCCCAATGTATACATGGTCCTCACTGAAATGCCATCATATAGCTATGACTATTTGAGTGGAGACCTGAAAGAAAATGATGAAGCCAGCCACGCGGCTGGCTGGAAGGGTGTTTTTGAGGGAGAAACCGCAGGAGCAAATGCCCTGAGACTTAAGAGCACCCACGCTGCTCCAAGAACTGCAAGAGACAGTGTGATTGCCGAGGAGTGAGATAAGGAGCAGGACGTGAACTCAGGGAAAGAAAGGGTAAGGGAAGGCTGTGTAGCACTTGAGAGATCATTACAGGAGCTCTTGGTGGCTTCACTGTGCAGCTGTGCAGTGGTGAAGGCACCTGTTTGGATCCATTTTCTCTTGCTACAACAGAATACCAGAGACCGGGTGATTTATAAAGGAAAGAAGTTTATTTTGGCTTATGATTCTATAATTCCAAGAGCATGCTCCTAGGCTTTGCTTAGCTTCTGGAAAAGACTTCATGTTGGAAAGTGTATGGGAAGTGGGCCTGTAGGGGAGGGGGCTGAACTCCTGCAATAGCTCACTCGTTTCCACAAGAAAAACATTGATCCATCCCTGAGGGCTCCACCCCCATGAGCAAAATACTTCTCAGGAGCCTGCAACAGCTGAGCTGGGAACCAAGCCCCATCATGAGTTTTGGTGAGGACAAGACACATCTGAACCACAGAAGGACCCAAACAATCAGGTGAATGGAGGCTGAAATGTGGCCCAGGCTCCACATCCCCTGATGTAGCTGCCTCCATCCAGAGCAGGGATGCCTGTGTCTCATTCACATCCGGGTGCTGAAGGGAGAGGGCAGAGAGAGTCATGGAACTTTAATTTCCACTTTGAATGAGAAAGAAAGCCATGGAAAAAACTTTAAGGAAAGCAGTGTGTGGCCTGCCTTATATCTTACCAGGTAGCTCATTGACAGAACTGGATACTTTGAACCCTCTCCTTGCTGAGTTTTCTAAAAATTTTACAAATCTTACATAAGCTCTACAACCATCTGTAAAATTTCACTTCTCTCATCATTTAAAGATGACTAAATTTGAACATACACCTCAAAACTATTAATATGGTATTTCAAAAATAACACAAAATAAATCCCTTGGGTATTATAAGATAATAAAATCATAGAATTTAGGAACTAGAAGGGAACTTAACGATTTAAATACTGTTTGAGCTGGAAGTCTTTTTTTTTTAATTCATATTAAATATACCAGATCTGAGTCTCTCAGAGGGAGGGGAAAGTATTTTTTCCAAGGTCATAACAATAATATAATTAAAGGGCTGGGGATTTTGCTCAGTGGCATTTAGCTGCCTGGTAAATGCAAGGTTGTGAGTTTGATCCCTGGTACCACACAAAAATAATAATAATAATAATAACGTAATTAAGAATTTTAAACAGATACATCAAAACTGTGATCAACCTTCAAAAATAATTTCAAAATATACTTTACTGTTTTGTTAATATTTTTTCCAAGAGGATTTCAAGTGATTGGTTTACATCACAGAGCAGTAACAAATATAATTTATAAAAAATATTACATATATGAAATTACCTTTGGTGCTTTAAATTGAGAGGAGATAATAAATGACTCAAATAAGGATTTGAGTGTGATCTTACAGTTTCCAGGATGTGAATTTTTCAGGGAGAATGGTTCTCTAATTTATCTTACAGTGTCAATAATAATTCTTTTATAAGTGTGGTGCTTTTTTAGTTTGCAAATACTTTTCCATTTAATATCTCATTTGAGTTTCCCTGTATGAAAGAAAGTATTACCTACCTAAAGTGTTAGGAAATTGAGTCCCACCTAACTAAAGGAACTTGCCCAAGTTGACCCCGTTGATTAGTAGTAGAGCAGAGACTAGAATCTAAGCCTACTAATTCTCAATTTATTAGACTTTCCATTCTAACTCCAGCCTCTCCCTAGAACATGTGGCCTTTTCAGGTTGGCCTTTATAAATAAAGATGAGTAAGTAACACTGTATTAAGGAATCTTGATTGGCCACCTTGAAGAAATTCTTGCCAAAAAACCCCAACTGTCTCCTAGAAAACAAAGGGCCTGAATATACCTGCTATCATTATGTCAAATTCACATTTTTAATTATATTAATGAATATGATGTGTTGAAATCAGGTGATCCACCCATTTACCGTTTTTGGAAAGACAGTCTCCAATCTGCAGACGCTTCTGCACCTAATGCCGGTACGGCCACTATGGTGGAAACGACTTCTTATGCTTTACTCACCAGCCTGAACTTGAAAGACATGAATTATGTCAATCCCATCATCAAATGGCTATCAGAAGAGCAGAGGTATGGAGGCGGCTTTTATTCAACCCAGGTATTATGTCCTTGTCTTGTATCATTCTTCTATGTGTTTTTTGTTTCCTGCACCACACTTTCCACACTCTGCCCTCCATGCCTTTGTCCTCCAAATGTCTAGAATGGAAGGATCCCTAGAGAGGAGCCACAGAGAAAGAAATATGCTCAGCAAGGTTCAGTCAGACACTCAGTGGCAGAGCCAAGATCAGCACTCTTGTCTCCTGAGTTTAGCTAAGCCCAGGACTTTCCTTTCATGATTCTTTCTGACCGTGAAAGCCTACAAAGACTACCAGCAATTTTATCATGTTCTGTGTAATAAATAGTGATTGCTATGTAGAGGAAAAAACTGATGTTTTTCTTCACTTGTAAAATATAAAAATTGAAACACAAATATAAAAATTGAAATAAAATTTGATGATTGTATCAATCATTATAGTATTATACATACACATATTTATAGCTATTATGTAGTTGCATAATATAAAGTCATGTGCCACCTAATGATATTTCTGTCAACAGCAGACTGCATATTCAACAGTGGTCCATAAGATTATAATGGAGCTGAAAAATTCTGTCTAGTGACACTGTAGTAATTGAAGTGCCATAGTTCAACACATTACTCACATATTTGTGGTGATGCTAGTATAAACAAACCTATTTCCCTTATCATCATATAAAAGTATAGCATAGTGCACATGCTTGATAATGAATGCTAGACTGATAATAAGCAGTGGTGTTACTGGTTTCTGTATTTAGTACACTATACTCTCTTTGGGGAGAATCTAATCTAGGCCCTTGCTCATGCTAGACACACACAGTACCACTGAACTACACTCTCTGCCTCTCTACTATACATTTCAGCATTATCTTAACTTCTACTCATTTTACTTATGGAAAAAGTTCACTATAAAATAGTATGCGGTGTTACTGCAGCAACAGCTTTGTGCATCTCATGTTTACCATGTCCCTTGCCTTTGTCAAGAGGTCACACTGAGTGATTGATCTACACCATTGGTGGTGAACCTATGGCACATGTGCTGCAGGGGCTGTCTTTATTATTGAAAGCTCTAAAATGTTCCCCCTTGTGACCCATTACTATCCAGGCATGTGTGAGTACACTTCAAGATATTTGCACGCCAACAACTTGCACAGCACATTTTTATATTTCTGCCATTAAGTGGAACGTGACTGTATGTCTGTATTCAAAGTTTAGCTCAAGTGTCCACATCTGCCCTGTGTCCAGGATGTTGAGATAATAACAGTGTGTATATGTAGACATGTAAATTTTAGAGACACAAGGATCCTTTAGGATTGATTTAATGAACATCTAATGGGTTTCACCATGGGTACAACACAGGCGGGGGATCAGCCGTGTATTTAACATTCCTGATTCTATAGATGAGGAAGATAAAGTCTAAATAATACTGTTCACTCATTTATTCCTTCAACAATTATGTGTTGAATAGCCACCATATGTATCTACTAAATGCAATGGACACTTTCAGTCAGTTTTGTGCTGCTATAACAGAATACCACAGACATGGTTGTTTATGATGAACAGATATATTCTAGAGAGATGCTCATGGTTCTGGAGATTGAGATGTCCAAGACTCAGGGCCAGCATCTAGAAAGGGCCTTTTTGCTGCATTATCCCATGAAGGAAGGGCAAAGAGAGGGCAAGAAGGAATTAAATGAGAATACAAGAAGGGACAAACGATCCCTTTATAAGAAATGCACTAATTCACTCACTCCTATGACCCGAGCTCCTTCCGGTAGGCTCTACCTCCAACCTCCCACATGGAAAATTAAGTCACAACATATCAATTTAGAGAATGTATTCAAATCATAGGAAATACCAAGAAATATATGCTACCTGTTTGTCCCATGAATCTCACTTTATGGAGGATGGTCAACAATAAACTAACTATAGATAAAATTATTATAAGTTGAGATAGATGATATTAGAAATTGATATAATAGAAAAGTCAGCATCATAACATAAAATAATGGAAAAGGAGAGTTTGTAGCCTCACTATACAAGTATTTAGTCTAAGACTGAAGGACGAGAAAGATAACCAAGCAGAACTGGGGGTACTCCACAAGGAGTGGCTTGCCCGAGGTTATACACGCAGAGTGCAGAGAAGGCCCACGTGGGAATCTGTATTTCCTCCCTATTCCTCCTAACGTCTTTATTAGGGAGAGAGATCGTTCTTCTCCACAATGGGGCCTTTAGCTGGCTTCACTCAGTCAGCTGGAGTTTTGTTTTCAGACAATGCTCCCTACCTGTTTATAGACATGGGTTATATAAATAAACATATTTCTGTCTCTTTTTGATTGCTGATAGGATACAATTAATGCCATCGAGAGCCTGACAGAATATTCACTCCTCGTTAGACAACACCAACTGAATATGGATATCAATGTCTCCTACAAGCACAAAGGCGACTTCTACCATTATAAGGTGACAGACAACAATTTCCTTGGGAGACCAATAGAGGTAATTAATTTTTCATGTTTTACAATTGTATGAAACCACTGAAATTATCTGTTCCACCCTTAATGTACAAATATATTTCACTATGTAAACATGTTGAGTACCTGCTTTGTCCAAGGCAGGGATATCTGTTATATTTTGGGCCTTGGGTTTCAAAAATAAAACCGAAAGACAGTCATTTAAAGAGACAGTGAAAAATAAGATTGGTGGTAGGTACATCAAATGCAGGAGGGGCCCCTAATCCAGGCTGAAAAGTGGAGAGTTTGTCTAAAACCCAGAAATGTGGGTTAAATCTGGAAGAAGCAGAATGAGTTAGCCAACTGTAGAAAAAAGGAGAACATTCCAGGCCTAGGTAACAGCACACACAAAGTTAGCATCATAGAGTAACAAGTAAAGATGTTAGGGAATTTGCTGGTGGTTCTTTTAGATCTTTGTCCTGTATATAGACTCCAGTCAGGTTGAATTTGGCCTTAAATTTCCAAATTTCTTGCCTTGTATCCTTTGCTACTGCTGAATTTTTAAAAGTGAAAACTTTGGCTTATGAAAATTTCCCAAGGAAAAGGAAACATTGGAGAAAAATAGATTGCATACTACCATTGGCTTCCAGGATACAGCTCCTAATATGTATTTTTCTAATCACCATATTTGCATTAAATGTACAAATAATTGGAAAGAGTACTCCCTGTCCATACCATCCACAAATTTATGCTTGTGAAAAATAAACATGAAAAATAAAATTCAGTATAAAAATAGAAAACTGTTAGCCTAAAAGAGAAAAGATGTGAATATAGATAAAGACATATACACAGACCTATGCCAGTATTTAAACAACAGAGATTTCAAATACAAATCTAATTCTCACCTTTTCTTGAGACCTGAGCCCAGGATGCTGCTTCCGTGTGAAGCCTAGACTGTAAGATCTAGGTTGAAATTCTCTACACCAGCATTTTCTGAAATGTGTTACACAAAGAAAAGTTAGGTGGTCAAGTAACCATGGAAATTCTAGTTTAAATGAAGTCAAACAGGTTTTCAGTGCAAGATTCTCCTGTTCTTTAACACATATGAAGCTGAGTGTGATGGCTGGTAAAGTGATGGGCACAATATGGAATGTTTCCCAAACTTGTTTGTCATAGGAATCTTTTTTCTTGTAGCATCTCCAGGCACTTGTTCTCCTCTAAAGGCTGCTGCATTCTATCTGGAGAACAGTAAAGATGGCCAGTTTTTCTAGGCAAAGGATCAAGAAACTTATGCACAGCAAATCCAGGTTGCATTCATTACTAGGCAAAGCAAAGGGGAAGTTGCAGGTTTGAAATGAAGGAAAGGCTGACTTTTCAAGCTCTTGCTCAAATTGATCTCTCCCATTCTTTCCAGAAATTAGAAAGCATTTGGATCACAGATTTTCTCCAGAGAGGAGTGGAGAGGAGTTCACATCTTCACTTTCCTCTTAACAGAGCAGGAAGTAACAATGGATTTAGCTGGCTTAGGAATGGAGGCAGGGTGCCAGATGTTTGGACAAAGGCCAGTGACAAGCAAACAAGATGAACTATCAAGATGCAGAAAAGGGGTGCAAAGGGAAAGGCAGAAGAGGGCTAAAGATATCTTGCACCCACTTCAGAGTCATGTATCTCAGTGCTAATAATGAAAACAATCCCAGCCACACATCAGATGCTGAAAATAATCTCCAGTGGTGGATGATGATACTTGAACTATAGATACTGAAAGAAATTTATTCAGTGGGTCACAGGAAATGAAAATCCATTTTAATCATAACCATGAATAAGTAAAAATGCAAACAAAAGTGATCTCTGATGTGCTGGGTTTGTTGGCTCACTCAGGAGACCTCAGACATCTTATTTACGACACAGAAGGGAGAGAGGAAGTTCCAAAGTCTTTTAGTGGCGACTGGGGGCATGGAATTTTCAATGTCTTACCCACTTCATGTCACAAGAAGCCCTGAAGTGTCAGCCCACGCTTTTTATTGCTTTCATTGTTTGCTAAGCCCTTTTTATTCTTCCCTTCCTATTAAATGATGATTGAAAGCCTGGTTTCTCTGTCCATCTTTCCAGGTGCCTCTCAATGATGACCTCATCATCAGCACAGGACATAGCAATGGCTTGGCTACAGTACATGTGAGTGTTTAGTTGAGTCAATAAGAAGTTTTGTGTCCATGTGTTCTAGGTTGAGGACTTTGCTACAAAATAATACATTTTGGATTATCATTTGGAAATAATACATGGTTGGATAACCATGACTAAATTAGGATTCAAAAAATTGTATAATTCTTTTTAGCTATCTTGAACAGCTGTTTTTACAACTTTTTTATAATGACGATGTTAATCTTCATATATACATGAAAGGATACCCTCTGTATATCTGTAGAAGTTATGTAGTATATAGTTATATATACGCATGCACTGCATAATGATTTTGCTATCAAAGATGGCTTCATATGTGATGGTGGTCACATAAGATTATATCACAAGTAACACCAGTTTTTTGTTTGTTTGTTTGCTTACTTGCTTTTTTTTTATTTTTTGGTACTGGGGATCAAACTCAGGACCTCACGCTTGCTTGCCAGGCAGGTGCTGTGCTGCTGAGCTATATGCCCAGTTCAATGTGTTGGTTTTCATAAATATACTTTATGGCATTTGCACAGGGTTGAAATCACTTAATGACTCATTTTTCAGAACAAATCCCCATGGTTATGTGGACATGTCTGTATATAGATATATAATTTGTACTATGTGTGTGTATATGCATATGTGTGTATATGTTTTCCATGATCAGTGGACATCTCATTTAGCCAGTACCTTTGGGAATTGGTTATATGTAAAGATTTAAGTTTCCATTATTTTAAGCAATTAGCATTTACAAGTTTTCCTAAGTACTTTATGAGTGGCTATGCTATGTTAAACTGTATTTTAAGCCGAAATTAACATCTTATTGTTGTCTGAAATTATGCTTTTGTCTTTAGTACATTTATTCCTTCCAGGATTATATGTAAGATTGCATGAGGGAGAGTGGATCATCTGCTTCTCTGTCACTTCTAGTAATACCTTTGCTGGTCCAAACACACCCATAATTTGTTATTTATCTTGGCAGTGTGTAGGCTGGGATAAAATCACACTTACAACTTTGTAATGTTATATGTAAATTTAAAGTGTACAGAATCAGAGACGAGAACTTGGCATCGTTCTTGTAGTCTAGGGTGTTCATAGACAATGAGTGGCCTAAGGCCATTTTGTTTGTTTCTTAGCTGTGATTCAGATTATGGAGTTTGATGAAAGTCCAGCTGTTAAAATGAGTTATTTATGTGCAGCACTCCTCCTAGATGCTGAAAATGATACTGCAAGCATTCCATTTGCAGTAGCAGTACGGCCATGATACCTTTTTCGTTTTCTTGTTTTAAATAGAATCTTCCTGTTTCCATGTTCCAATGTAGGTAAAAACTGTAGTTCATAAAACCAGTACCTCTGAAGAAGTTTGCAGCTTTTATTTGAAAATTGATACCCAGAATATTGAAGGTAAAAAAACAACATGATTTACATTGTAATTTGGGCTTACATGTAATGTCATATAGAGAACTTCCCTTAGTAGGGAAAATGTGCTTATTCAAAAAAACAACATATCTTAATCTAATTTCAAGTAGGTTGACATCCAAGTAGGCCATTGCCGTTTATTATAATGTATAAAACTCTTTAATAATAGAAACAAATGTTAAATAACTTAATAACTAACTATTCACTGTGATGATGTTTTGATTAAGGGAATGTAACTAGCTGTAAATTAGACCACAAAAATGGTCTAATTCCTTTGAATTTCCATGACATTTGTGTTGGCATTTCATTCCTGGGCCCTCAGTTTTCTTGCAACCCTGTTAGTTTTCCACCTCTAGCCTTTCTGTCCTCTATGGGATCCCGCAGGTGTACATTTCTCCACCTATATTTTATCTCAGTCTTTCCAATACTTACAGTCTTTTCATAAGTGCCCCCCACCTTTTCTAAAAAGCCTGAGGGCTTCCCATGCCTGTGAAGGCTGGATCTCACTTCCCCCTCCAAAAGCAAAAGTGTTCACTTGCACCCTCCAGTCCTCTTCCGCTGAACTTTGCCCCACGACCAGTGTATACTGCTTCCATTGGTGGCTCAGTGGCCTGTTTCTACAGGAAACTTCCAACGACCAGCAAATCCAGGCATCTGCTGTTCCTCCCTTCAACGTCTCCCAAACATGTTTTCCAATACATATTTACACTAAACAATTTCCTCCTGAAATTATAAATCTGTTGACAGCAGAGAACTGTTCTAATCACTTGAAATCTTCTTGATATCACCCATAGCCATGACTTGCCACTAAAATCACCCCAAGTGCCAATTTTCAAATTATAAATCTTTTTTTAAGTGTGTTCAGACTTTCTCATGAATGATCTATTCTGACAAGTTCCAAAACAACTAAAAACAGTTTACTTCCTGTCTTTTTTTCTAGCATCTGTAAGCAGCAGAGTTGGTAACTCAGGATACAAGCGCATAATAGCGTGTGCCAGGTGAGACATTTGCACAAATAGAGTGTAGATTTCAATATCTTACTTTTTCTGTCATGTTTCTCTACATCTTTTTGAATTTTAAGATGTCCAGAAAATACAAAAGTGTCCAGTTTTTAAACATAGCATACAGCAAAGATTCTCAAATACTTGCTTTGATTTTGCTTATGTATGGTGTTCTCTCCTGCTTTGTCTTCTCATTCAAACTGTATGGCCATAATTTTTTATTTTGGTTTTTCAGAAGGGTAGAGATGTAATCTAAATATTAAAGAAAAAAATGAAAAAGATTCACCTATAAGCAGCTCCTGCTCTCTCAGAAAAATCACATTCAACCAACAAAATTCTCAGCCATTCTCAACTCAGGCAGCACATTGATGTCAAAACTTTGAGAAATGGCTCATCTCAGACCACAGGCTCAGACGTCATTCTAGCGTAGCCAGGGTTAAGAATCTTTGATGTTGAACTACTAAATGCAGAGGCCTAAATTGGCCAAAATCATCTCCTAGTGTTGTTAGATAACAATTTACTGAAAACATCATACAAATGTCTTCTCTTACAATTCTGAAGGTCAGAAGTTGGAAATGAAGGAGTTGGTAGGGTTGTATTTCTTCTGGAAACTCTAGAGGTGAATCCATTTCTTTGTCTCTTCCAGATTCTAGTCCATGTATGTTCTTTGGCTTCTGGCCTTTTCCTCTGTCGTCAGTGCTAGTGCTACAGAGTCATCCAGTCATTTTCAGACTCTGACTCGTGTTTCCATTATCACATCTTTCTCTGACTCTCTTTTATTTAAAACCTCTGTGATTCTACTGGGCCCACCCAGATAATCCACAACAATTTTAGATGCTTAACTTCATCTATAAAGTCCCTTTGGTCACATTGGATAACATAGGGTCTAGTGATTAGGACATGGACAACCTTGGGGGCCTATTAATCTGCTTATCACAGCCACCATCCTAAAATGTTTGTGAAAGTGTCCACTTGTTTTGAAAATATGTATATATTTTTTACATAAGTTATCACAAAAAGTGAATCAGTTAGTGGGGAAGACAGAATTTGAACACAGACTTATTTCTTCCCTCTTCTTCCCATTGCCCCCCAATCCTTCCTGTTGGGCTTTTCTTAATTCTTCATATTGTCAATACAGCAACACCCATGAATGATATTTTTCTGTTTTTATTTATAATCACACATACTACCAAGGCACTCAATATGGATAATTTAGTAGTTTGGTAATAGATTAAAGCACAGAAGGACTTTGAGCACGATGCGGAAAAATCTTCTATTTTAGAAATAAAGAAAATGAGACTCAAAAAGGTAAAGTAACCTGCCAAGTTTTCAGTTAGAAGGCAGAACCAGGGGTTCCAATCCCTGTTTCCTGATGCCCAATCTAGTATCTCAGCCAACTCTCCCAAATGGGGAAAACTGAGAACATTGATACCAAGAAACAACAAATTGGTTTTTACTGCCTCCTTCCTTGTTATTCCTCAGCCTTGTTTGTGATTTTGACAGCATTGCTCTTCTTCAGATTCCTTCGATGACTTGACCTGCTTTCTTTCTTGGCAGCATTCCACCCTTCCAGCATTCCCTGCTTCCGGCCTTGGCCAGTTCTCTGCTCTCCGTTCCCTCTCAAACATCTTTCCTCACTTGCTAGCCCTTTTCTAGCAGCCTCTTTCCTCCTAACTACCATTCTTACTCTTGGGTACCTCCAGGGGCATGGTCATAGTTACCTTTAAACCACAACAGTAGCCACAGGAAGTATGAGCAAACTTCTGAGCAGAGCTAGGATCAACATGAGACTCCACAAGGAAGTATCTGGAGTCGGCATGAAAAAAGACCCTCTGATGATGGAGTGGGACACCTGTGGGTAGCCTCTGCCAGGAAGTACTCTAGTGACCTTCAGCAAATAAGCCTACTTCTCCAGTATTCCTGTAAATCAAGGATATTGGACCATCTCACCTCAAAGTTCCTGCCAATTCCAAATGTCTATAAAAAGGCTGTTACCAAAAACTCCTCCTTTTGACTTCATTAACAGGAGGCCTAATTCCACACTGTCAGTATATAAAAGAAAACAAGTAAAAATGTGATATTGAATGTTCTGACCTTTGGTTTTTACAAATTGGAGACAGAATGTTCAAGAAAGGTGGGTGGAATATGCATTTGGCTCTGTGACACTGAAGTTAGTTTGGGTAAATTCCAAGAGTAACTGTGTAGTCTTTATTCATGTAAGAAATTCTTTGCCATCAAATATTCTGTCTCCTGATTTTAAAAGGCCAGCATACAGTTTCTGTGTTCAGAGGATCCTTTTCACATATTTTGTTTTGTACAGCCTCTCTGTTGTATTCATAAAAAAAAGATTTAATTTTTCTTGCAACAAAATGCCTCTGGGGAAGATTGCTGGTTTTGGCAGCAGGCAAAGGGCTTCTTGAAAGGAGGATTTCAGTTCCTTGGTTGAAATGGTCTCCATGGCAACTGGTCATCAAGGCTCCTGCAACCTTTTCACAGACACTCCGCCCTGGAGGCACTTTTCCATCCTGGTGATGGAATATTTGCATCTGTGAGCAAAAGTTCTTTACCTCTACCCATCCAATTAGGGAAATGCTTAGATGTCACAATACAATTCAAAGATAACTTATATTCTGTCTTAAATGGGACATTTGGTGAAGAATGGGGTCACATTTTTACAAGTCAGAGATTTTCCAATACTTTTAATTATGTAGTGATATTGTATCAAAAACTTCTAACGGGGACTGTTTTATGTATGCTGTATAAGGCATAATTGAGAAAATTATATGCCCTGGCATCTCACTAACTCATGTATCTCCCATTTCACAAATATTTATTCCATTGAATTGGGATCGATTCAGTTCCCCGTTTATGAAGCTGTCTTCTCAGTTTCTTCTTTTCATTCTGACTTCAAATTCCAGCCTACAATATAGGTCAGCTTGCGCAGCCCCTGCTGTCTTTGCCCATTCCCACAACCTGTCCATAGCACCAGGCCTCTGCCATTCAAAGCCTAAGTCTTAGAGTCATAAAGATAAGTTTAAACCACAAGTTCATATTTCCTGTATAAATAAGCTCAGAAAGGAGAAAAGATTTGTGGAAATCACTCAGCAGAACTAGGATGAAACCCATTTACAAATAAGCTTAAAAAGGAGAAATGATTTGCGGAAATTAGAAAGGAGAAAGGATTTGTGGAAATCCTCAGCAGAACGGGGATAAAATTCATTTACTAAATCCTCCTTTCAGTGCTCCATTTATTCTTATGAAACAAAACAAAACAAAACCTCCCGTTTTTATCACCTTTGTGTTTCTCATTAACTTGCTACTAGCATGATTCCTAGACAAAAGACTGTCCTGGAAACATTATTTTTTAAAGAAGGTATCTATCAAGGAAAATAGAGAAAAATGTGGGAAAGAAGAAGCATAATCAAATATAACCTCACCGTTCAGAAAATGTAACTGCTAACATATTTCTTCCAGTCTGTTCCTAGATATGTTTATCAAGTCTCTTTTCAATATACAACCATCGTTTGGGTTTTTATTTTTTATTAGGAAATAGGGAAGCCAATCTTTCACAATGAACTTTAACTTTAAATCTAGTCCATGAGAAAAAGAACTAGAGTGATAATCAAGAAACCTGGATTTATATGCAGCTGTGCTTGTACTAGCTACGTAACCTTGGATGAGTGCCTTCCTTTCTCCCTCAGTTTCCACAGCTAATTCACTTTGGGGTGAATGACTTCTGCACTCAGAAGGGTGGTCCCTTGAAATTACTGCCAAGTTGAGTGAAGAGTTGAGATAGATGACTCAAAGATCTCTTGCAATTCTAACATTCAAAGATTCTGACCTATGTGTTATAGAGGACCAAATAGAGACCCGAATTCAAAAAGTAAAGTCTGCTAATGAATAAGACCCTATTTTAAAGAATGTTATGCATATATTTATTCTATTTCCTGATCTCTTACTTGATTCAGCTACATTCCCAGCAAGCAGGAATCGTCATCCGGGTCCTCCCATGCGGTCATGGATATCTCTCTGCCTACAGGAATCAGTGCAAACCAAGAGGACTTACGAGCTGTGAGTGTTCTCCTTTAAACGCTGGGAATGCTTGGGATCTTTACCGCATTGTTTTAGAGAGACGGGCTTTCATTTTAATGTGCCACTTCCATACCAATGCCTAAAACATTCTTTCCAAACAACAGTCTACCTACGTTTCGGCTTATAAAAGTGAATTTGGAGCATATTGTGATCCAAAAAATGTCAGTGCTTGTGCTAACGTGTTCAAACTTTTTAAGAACTGTTCTTCAACTTCTTTGACTAGTGAGTCACATGCCTGTGGTTTAACGGCCCACCAACCGATGAACGCAATTAAACATTAAGATGATGAAATTAAATTCAACTGTTTCCATTTCTGTCCTTAGCTTGTGGAAGGGGTGGATCAACTATTAACTGATTATCAAATCAAGGATGGACATGTTATTTTGCAACTGAATTCAGTAAGCTTTACCTCTTGCTATTTTTCCCTTACTATTACCATTCAGAATTCAAGGCTAAGCTAACTGCAAATATCCTCTCCCTCATAATTTTCTTAAATCTTCAAATTTGTCAAACAGATTCCCTCCAAAGATTTCCTTTGTGTCCGGTTCCGGATATTTGAACTTTTTAAAGTTGTATTTCTGAATCCTGCTACTTTCACAGTATATGAATATCACAGACCAGGTAATCCACTCTACTCTAAAATTTCTTCAGATTACATAACCTGTAGAAATTCACCTAAACCTATGAATTGTACCTTGCTGCTCTTAGCATCTACTTTGTAACATTCAAACTACTACCTGGACATTCAAACTACTGCATGCCAACTTTCTTAACTACTGTATTCAAACTACTTCATGATAATGAGAAACTCATTTCACATCTCCATCTTCAATTTCTTCATATTTAAAAATAACTGGGGCATAACCTCCACCTTTAACATTCTTTGCCTCAAAGTTATCCGTGGTGTTCATCATTAGTATTCACTGCATCTCTCATTCTAAGAGAAGCCAATTTAATCTTACTCTCCTGTTTCATTAATCCTAGAACAACTTTTACCTGTCTTTATTCTCACTGCAGCTTGACAAAGCCATATTACAATGATTGCCACATTGCACTGAAATTATTTTATAGTATATTATGTTGTGTATCTTTCTTACTTACCGATCCCACATGAAATATTTTCACCTTTGTGTCACTAGTATCCAACACAGTGTCAAATTCATAATCTGAACTCAATGTGTTGTTGAATGAATTATCCCACAATTGACCGCTCAACCACTTCCACGAAATGTTAAGTGATTGGAGACAAGACAGATGACTAGACCTTGGGCATTTTTCTTTGTTAGAAAATTCTTAAAGTGAGCCAAACTCTGACACCAAGCCTAAATAATTGCAGTTCTTTTGGTCAATCTTCATGTAACTATCTTCATCTCATTTATGGGAGCATCAAATAAATTTCATCCAAAACAATGAATAATGAACAGCAAAATTTCAAGCACAGAACTTAGCTAATAAAAGGTGATCTCTTTAGCAATACCAGGATCCTTCCCAGAACAGCCAGTTATATAACCACTTTTAGCCTTAGCCATAAAAAGTGTTTGGAATAGGCAATCTCTGAAGTTCTTTGTAAGAGACACCCTAACCAGTACATGTGTTGTCTGTCAATCAAGCCATTTCTCATAACCACACTCTTTTTGCCACAGAAAAACAGTGTACCATGTTTTATAGCGCTTCTGACACCAAACTTCAGAAAGTCTGTGAAGAAGCAACATGCAAGTGTGTGGAAGGTAAACTCCATCTGACATGTGGAAGTTGCAGTTTATTTAATGCAGCCAGTTCTAAACTGAGGTTAATCTGGGAGAAGCTGTTTGGAAAACTATCATTTCTCAGAAGTAGAAATGTAGTCTCAACTGAATGAAAAGGAATGATCATTGTAAACTCCTTTTCCATAACTCCTGCATAACCCGATGGAATACTGTACAGGAACAAAGAAACACCATCTAGATGGTTGTTTGCTATCATCAGGTAACATGGTATGGAATTTCCACTTTTGACCAGTCTTTTTAACATAAGCCCACAACCCAAGACAACAGACTCAGGGTTAAGCCACTAGTTCCTCTCTCTCCCCCTTATACCACCCAGTTAATGTAATTCTCTTTTATTGTCTAGCTCCATTCAGTCTTTTGTAAATCAAAGACAGTCTTTTTGACCAAGCAAAAGATCCAGAATTCACCAATGGAAATTCCACACCATGAGGGTCTCAATTAGTTTTGGTTTCATTTTCAGAATCTTTAATATCTACCCATTGTATAGGTATTTATTGTACCGTCTTATAGTTATTAATCAACCATATTATCACTTTAAGTCCTTTGAAGAATTTTGAGTACACTCAAAACAGAAAATACACCCTTTTATTTAAAAGAAGCATGTACATTTCTAAAGAATTGAATGTCAGTGAATGTCAATTCTAAGTATAAGTCTTATGGTCAAAATTTTGATTTTGTTTGTTTAGTTTCATTTTTGCTTTAAATAATTTTTTGCTTTATATAATGCTTTAAGTAAGAAAGGAAAATAGGTTTTAGGATTTAGGCATTTAAGATTATATTGGAAACCATGTTTATTCCCAAAGATAGTGAGTTTCTTTATATTAACCTAACTCTTCTCTTTTTCATATAATCCAGCTGACTGTGGGCAAATGGAGAAAGAACTGGATTTGACAATCTCTGCAGACACCAGGAAAGAAATAGCATGTAAACCAGAAATTGCATATGGTAAGTTCTAATAGAGTTCTTTAAATGTGAAATTTTATGATTACTCGATCAATTAGAAAGATTGAAAATTTTATTTAATTTACAAATATAGCACTCAATTTGTTCCCTGGAAGGAGAATGTCTTCAATTTTCAGCATGAAGGTGAAAAATTATTTATTCTTCAGTAAGGAAATGTGATTTTCATTTAAAATAATGGAACTGACATGCATACCCAGCCAAGACATGTTAATGTGTTTGAATTGCAGGCACTAAAATGTATTCAAAGGGAACTTTAGAGAAGCTACAGAAAGAGGTGTAAGATTTCAGTTTTGTATTCTAGCTGATAGAGCAGAGGCAAAACAAATGAGATTTTGGGAGCTTGGTTCTTTAAAAATCTCTTCAACACAAAAGTACAATCTACTAAATAATTTTTAATATGTGCTTAGCTTTAATCGGTATTTGAGACTCTCTCCATTTCAAAAGCAAGATATCTTCCTGGCTGTCCACACCTTAGAGTTAAATCAGGGTGCGAGGACATTTATAGCTGTTGTCACATTCCTGATAGAATTAGCTCTTTCTTTTCTACCCATAGTTTCCCACATTTATTCCTGGCTATTCTATTTTGAGAAAGAGATTGAGAGAAAAGGAGAGATACACATAAATACAAATACAAATACAAATACACACACACACATACATGGGGTAAAAGGATAATACTATGTATTATCTTGACTTTATTTTTGAAGATTAAAAGGGTACTATATATAAATAAAGTATTGCTGGTTTGGCACTTTGTACTTACCTACCGATTTCATATGTGGTTTTTCATTAGGCTCTACAAGAACCTTTATGGGCAAAAGAACTTTATTACTATTTTACCAGTGAAGAAATTGAAGCTTTGAGAGATCAGTTTGCTCAAGGTCATGCAGGAAGCACACAGCAGAACTAGCATGCAGCCTTGACTCCAGTACTATTTCCTCCATAGCCTACTAAAGTCCTTTAATGGAAACACCCCCATCAGAATAAATTCTGTATACTGTAATTCATGTTGACTTTTTAAAAAGCTTTAAAAGCTGCCTATCTCAGCCAAGAACCACTGCAGTCTTAAAAATGATATATCAAGACCTGAGGGGAGAGTACTATATTGTTTTAGCAAGCAAATACAAATTCCACTGAATTATTTCTTCCCTCCCTCTTAGAACTATTTTAACTCTGAAATATCAGAAATCTCTCCTATCACAGAGAATAAATGTTACATGAATTTATTGTACTACTTTCCAGAAAACACTTTGCTGATTTCTTCTAGAGGCTATAAGCTGTTATTGGAATAACATAATAGAAGCAAAGTAAATTAGTTCCCTCTCAGCACTTGCCCAAATAGTAGGTAAGCTGCCAGTTTTACCCACCAAAATTTACAAATCTGAAAGTCAGAACATTTTTCATACAGTTTAAACCAATAATTTACATAGCATGTGATTCTGCCATGGCAAATTCACCTCTTTATCAACCTTTGATCTATAGCTGGAACAGGTTCATAGACTGGAACAGCCTCAAATATGGACCAACATTTTAGGTCTTTCCTTTCAAGCCTATCAAGAGAAAAATAAAAGGTTTTTTTCTTGTTTTGTTTTTTGCTTTTGTTTTTCTTTTTGTTTTGAGGAAAAGAAGAAGGGATGGTTCCCTTTAAACTGGTTATTCCAGAACTGAGGTCAAATATACCATGTGTCAAAAAATATTGATGCCTGAATCTTTGAAAACAGGACTGGAGAAGGTTCATGTCAGATACTTGCCAAACGAGGCAAGAATAAGTGAGAAAACAGAATCCTATTAAAAGCCAAACATCACAGCCAGTGGAACTGTACAAGGAAGCAAAGCAAGGAAAGAAGGTTCTCACATGGGTGGATAGATAGGGGTTCCCAGGTAGAGAAGGCAGAAGATCTTTGAGTGATTCTCACGGGCATGAAACCATTCCAGTTCCTAAATGGTTTGTATCTGAACTTTGCCTCTAACACAAGTTGAACTTGTTCATTTATTTCCTGTGTATCTGTATTTTATCAGGACTATTATCCTAATCAGTCTGTTCTTTAGCCAGGGCTACAGACTGTAACAGTTTGATCAAAGGGATCTGGAGAAGATCCTTGGAAAGAATAAGATCAACTTCAGGGTGACCAAAATGGTTTGCTATGCTTCAGTTCTCATCTATTTGACCAATTCTGGCTTTTGCTGGACCTGGCATTAGTGGTATTCAGCCCAAATTGTTTAACTTTGGTCCCGTTTTGTTTTGTTATCAGCTTATAAAGTCAGCATCACATCTATGACGAAAGAAAATGTTTTTGTCAAATACGCTGCAACTCTTCTGGATATCTATAAGGCGGGTGAGTTCATTCTTTTATCCTTTCATTCAACAAATATTTAGTACTGTGTACTAAATTATAGCTAAAAAAGCAAAGTGAAAGACAGATAATAGGAAATAGGGAGATAAGTTTTTCACAAATGAGAAGGTAATCAAGAGACGGAGGGAGGGAGATGGGTGGGAAGGAAAGGGGATGGAAACAGGACGAAGCTGTGGGATGTGCGTGAACTTGCTCACACGGGGAAGTAAACATGAGGTACCGCAAATATATAATAATTACAAATGAAATTAAGTTGCTAGAAAGTCTATATAAGTACTTCTCACTGACTCCTGTTACCTAAAAGTGCAGCAAAATAGTTTGATTTTTTTTTCCCAGTTTTTCCTTCTAGTAGTTTGGAATCAACAAAGAATTGTAAGCCATCTTCAAAGTCAACTTTCATTTTAACTTACTTAAAACAGTTTTCTTAAAATTTATCTTACTGCCTTATTTATATCTTCCAAAAGGCTGTTTGCTCATTTCAGTAGCTATAAATTCTGCAATAAGTAGGACCATATGTCTAAATTGCAATATTATTTCAACTTTTTCCCTCTTGAAATTCTATCCTGTATCTCAAGTCTGAAAACATTTGATTATTGTTGGCTAATAATAATCAAGTTGGCTACTCCAGAGGATTAAAAATTCTAATAATACTCTAAAATTTTTTATTTGCTTTATCAACACTGACAAAAAACTTTGGGCTGGGGATTTAGCTCAGCAGCATAAGCGCCTGCCTTGCAAGCACACAGTCGTGAGTTCGATCCCTGGTACCAAAAAAACCAAAACAAAACAAAAAAACTTCCTACTTTTATTATACTAGATTTATTATATTTATTTTAATTCACTATATGAAATTGATCTGTGATGTTATTTTATTTTTTCCTCATTGATGGCCACAAAGTTCCTTTATTTGAATATCTGAAATAAGTAAACATTTAGCACTATAATCTTTCCACCATCCGAATGTTCTGCACCATTTGCCTTCTACATCCAATTCACAGCAGTGATAAGCCATTCTTTTTAAACTGAGATAATAGAGTGCCTTTCATTCCAGAAATAGAAGTTGTTTATTTTCCTTGTATCAATTATTTTTAATAATTTTATTAGTATATATTTGTAATACATGACAGTTACATCTGTGTGGGGGAATTTATATATCCATATATACATTATACAAATATATAATTTTTATCATTTTATCTTCTTTCCTCTTACACTTCTCTCTTTCCTTTCCCAGTTCCCCTTTTCCCATCTCCAAAAAGTTCACCTCCTTATTTTTCTACCATCTTTTTCATTTCTGCATAGTATCGAAAAACATTCTAGACTATTCTGAATTTTGTGCAATATCAGATGATTCCCAAGATGCTATGGATTCAGAATATTAGTTATTAGGTTACCTAAGATGAAATGTTAAGTAACTTTTACATATTTTAATTTCCTAATTCTGGGTGTTTTTTTAATATTTATTACATTTGATCAAAATGCTTCGTACTACTACACAAGAATTACTGTACACTAACAATTAACTATTTAGAATCAAGGCTAACCTATGTAGTTTCTGGACCTTGACGAATTCTTATTTCTCCTGCAGCAGTGGATACTTACAGCAGGTAAGGGTATAGGTGAAAAAATGATTTACAATAGTTGAAGATGAGTTAATCTTCTTCTGTCCTTTTCTAAATATGATTGAAATTTCCTACTGACAAAAAACTTTTTAAAAATAATAAGACTGATCTTTTGCAAAAAGGAAGGGGACCAAGAGCCGGAGGGAGTGGGAAGAGAGAAGATGGGCAAATGATAAGAAGAAAATTAAGATGTGTTATATACACATACCAACTTCCCGTGAGGAATAGACTCATTATGCAGTATAATTATGTACTAATAAAAATGAAAAGTTGGAAAAAATAATAAGGCTGCAATACCTGTATTCTCAACATACTGGAAAACTGAGGCAGGAAGATCACAAGTTCAAACACAGCCTGGGCAATTTAGCGATTTAGTGAGACCCTGTCTCAAAATAAAAAATAAAAAAAACAGGCTAGCGATGTAGCTCAGTGCCAAGCCCTTGGGCTCAATCCCCAGTAGCACAAAAAAGTAAAAATAAGGCCCCATGTGCCCACACTGCTTACTATGACAAGGATCAAAATGGCAGATGGTGCTGGGCCTGTGGGTGGGATGTTGGCTGTGACAGGGTATCAGCCTGACACAGTTCCTGCCTCAAGAAATTTCTAGTCTACCTGAGGAGACAGACATGTGACTGAAACACTGTGATAAGAATTTAGATTTTAAAAAGTAAAGGAGAGGGCAGGGGTGTAGCTCAGCAGTAGAGCCCTGGCCTAGCACGAGTGAGACCCTGGACTCAGCCCCCTTTTCTCTCCTGAGAAAGAGTAGACAAGGAAGGTTTTTAAATACTGTGAGATTAAAGGTGGGTTTAAAGATGGGTAAAGCTCAACAGGCCAACATGAGGAGGAACACATTCCTGGAATGGATATCAGTTTCTTGGATGCTTCTGAGTCCTTTGGGAAACCAAAATTTTTTTCCTTAATAATTTCCAAGTCTTTCATGAACTTTTACTTATCTACAAGTCCAGGGCTGGGGATTTAGCTTAGTGGCACGAGCACCTGCCTTGCAAGCACGCAGTTGTGAGTTCTATCCCTGGTACCAAAAAAATAAAAAGAACTTATCTACAAGTCCAAGACTTTCTTGGACTTGGACTTATCTACAAAGTTGATTGTTTCCAGCTACCAAATACTTTTAGATTTTGCTATATAATATCTAGAGATTAATATTGTTCATTTGCAATAGTAGTAGCTAAAACAGATGATTCTTATTGTATTCTAAGCATTGCCATATAGTAACCATTTAATCTCATAACAGTTCTAGAAGGTAGGTTTTATTATTGTGCCCATTTTCAGATGAGGGGACTGAGCCCTCATCCAGAGAACACAAAGCGTCTGCCCAGAGCCACACAGGTGAGGCCCCAGGAAGTGGCACAGCTAGGGTTTAACCCAGACAGTCTGGTTCCAGGGCCTGAAGTCTTAACAGTGTGGATATCGCCACGCTCCAGCTGCCCTGAGGAGCTCAATATCTTGACCGAGTTCACAACTGTGACTTTAAAATGTGGATTTAACCGTCTTCCTTGGATGTCTCTCAGGGGATGCTGTTGCTGAGAAAGGCTCTGAAATTACCTTCATTAAAAAGATGAGCTGTGCTAATGCTGACCTGGAGAAAGGAAGACAGTATTTAATTATGGGTAAAGAAGCCCTCCAGATCAAACACAATTTCAGCTTCAAGTAAGTCATCAACATTGTGGCGTTTCTGACCTTCTCTCTAAAGCTGAGTGTAATTCACTCCTACATACCTCTTATGTACCCTGCCATTAACCAACAAACCATGACGAACATAAATGAAATAATAGGAGTTTACAGCAAAGCACTGCTGAAAACACTCCTGACAGCTGAGGACTTACTCAGTGGAAGGCTACGCCATCTAAAAGGCTGATGCAAATAAATAAGTAAAAGGCTGGCGCAGGGGGTCAGTCTGATCACTTTCCCGACCTCCCTTCAATATGTTCTCAGACTAGTCTGTTTGTAAGAAAATGTTTAAATATCCACCTTATTACCTGTTTATAAAAAACAGACCTTGCCGTAGATGTTGTTCCTGCCTTGAGTCATAGGAGCGCCAAGCCTCTCCACGGTCCTTTGAGCATTTGGGAACCTTTCCCAAGGTGACCCTGAAGAGTATGGTTGACAGGGGGCCCCTGGGGACCTTCCCCAACCTGGGAATTCAAAGGCAGCTTCCCTCCGTGTGTAGCCATCATCACAAACCCTGTGTATCCATTTTTTCTTGGTAGATACATTTACCCTTTGGATTCCTCAACGTGGATTGAGTATTGGCCTTCGGTCACAACATGTCCATCGTGTCAAGCATTTTTAGCTAATTTGGATGAGTTTGCTGAAGACATCTTTTTAAATGGCTGTGAAAATGCCTGAAAAAATTCTGTGACATGTAGTTTTCACTTACGGACTCCTGTTGTTGAAATTTCTCTTTTTGTTCTCTTTTATTTTTTTTTTTTAAATAACAGTCACAGCTGTTCTTATTTGGAAAGCTCACTTTCCTTAGAATTAATAGCACTTGCTTGTATTAAAGGACAATTTTAAGAGCTGTAACTTTCTAAAATAACATGGTCCTGGGGGGGTATGAAGACAGATCCTTCAAGTTTATGGGCCACCAGGAGCAATGAGCTGGAACGCTGCCCACAGCCTACCACTCGGGAATGTTTGCTGGAACCAAAAGAATAACCCCATTGAAATGGAGTATCTTACAAAAACATGGCCTTTGCTTGAAAGAAAATACCAAGGAACCGAAAACTGATCATTAAAGCTTAATTCTGCTTTCAAGTGCTCTAAAAAGCATGATACTTTATGGTAGGCCAGCTTCAAGCACACAAAGACAGGCAAAGCAAGAGCGGAGGAGGAGGCAGAAATAAGGAACTCTGATCTGAGAAGGCCTAACCTCAGAGCCCTGGCACACTGGGAAGGTGGGAGAGTCTGTCTCTGTCCCCCTACCCTTCCACTGTCCCTGTTTACCCATGACTGATCTAACCCTAACCCTCTACCCTCCTCCCTTGGTCTCCCTCCCAGCGCATATTCATTTCCCTAGGAACTTGCTCTTGCCACTAATTGCTCTACCAGAAGGCGGGCTCCAGTGCAGCAACCTGGCAAAAAGAAACCAAGTAGGAGTCGAGACTTTTTTGTTCCAGCCTCATCTCTCCTTGAGCCTCCAACAGAGTTTAAAAAAGAGGATTCAAACCAGGAGCTTAAATTTTAAGTGGCATTTTATAGCCCTTTAGATCTTACAAAAGAGTTATCCACATACCCCCATTTAATGTCTCAGGAATCTCACAGAGTACAGGAATTGTTATTTACCCCCATTTTTCAGATGCAGAAATTAAGACTCAGAAGTCAGGAGCAATTTCCAATTCTAGTAAAAGGCAGAACCAGAGGTCAAATCTGAATCTAAACACATCCCTTTGCTGCTCACTATACATCGCATCACTTGTTAAGTTTAATTTTCTAGGACAAAGGCAGATGTCACTGGAGTCTTTCAGAGACAGATTAACCTGCACAACCAGAAGGAAACATACAGATAAACCAGCATGTAGCTCAGGGATGGAAAGGCATCTTCTTTTGAAGAATTCACATTTTACCACTAAGATGAGCCTAAATGAGGCTTTGCAGTGTGTCTTGTAAATACAGTAACACTAGCATTTCCCACTTTGAGGAACTAAGGACTATTTTTGTTGTTGTTATTGTTGCTGTTTGTCTTTTGTTGTTGATGTGGAAGCTCACACTGTAGGCACTCCTTTGGCAAAATAACCAACATGTCCAAGATGCCCGAACTCTGTCAATGAGAGGGCAGGGGTCTCTTCCAGAGCAGGCTTGGCAGTGTCTCCTGTCACCTTGCTGAATGAAAATGGAGGAAACCATTGGAGCTGCTTCTGAGGTGAGAGACATTCTGAGCAACTTGGCTGCCTACCCCTGAGTATGGTGACAAATAGGAAAGGCCACCGTGGTCTCACTAAACCAGCTGAGTTGCCAGGACCAAAGCAGTTCTGGCACTATTTAAACCTCTCCCGGGTCCTCCTCAGCTGACTCCTGGGCCTACTTCCTTAGTCAGACTTGGTGACCCTCCACACTAGGCTGGCTTCCATTCAATGTCACAGTTCAACTCATTCATGCCCTTGCAGTGATTTCCTTCATCATATAGAATCATTTGCATAGTGAGCGGCTTCCTGAATACACTGTAAGCTCTCTGGATGAAAGCTGACCCTAATTCACCCTTAGCTTCTGTGCCTGGTACAAGGCCAAACACATCATAGGGCCCTAGTAAGGGGATGGACTCCCACTGAGAGTGATGAATCAGAAGACTCAAGTTCTAAATTTACCTTTGCCTCTTAATTGGCAATGATTTGGGAAAAGTCCCTTAATCTCTTTGATGGCCTTCAAAACAGTAGAGTTGAATACTCTTATACCTCTTTATGATAGCTCTAAGAAGGTATTTTATAATCTTGTGGTATGAAGCATAAAACAAAACCAAATGTTTATAAGCATCTGAACATTGGGTTATGCATTTCTGTCTTCAGGTGTGAGGGGCACTCAGAGAAGGAAGCCAGAAGAGCCACCAAGGCTTCCTGGAGAAAGATGGATTTAGGGGAGGCAGGGGGCAGGAAGGCCTTTCTGGTGGAGAAGAAAGCATAGGCAGGTTACCACTGAGCACAGTCCACATCATCTTGGGAAATACAGATGAAGGCTTTATAGCTATCTGTTCATGTAATAGCTCTATGTGTAATCTAATGGCTATCAATTCAATAGCTTTATGTTTAACAGCTATATGTTTATTTTAATATATGTTAGGAAAATTGAACAAGCACATCAACACCATGATATAAAATTTTCTTTTAAAATAAATTTATTGATCAGACAGAAAGTCTATTTAAGGAAAAGTATTAAGTAAATAAAAACTATAGATTGCTCTTTGGGCAAAAAACTCAGGTTGACATCCAAATAGTTGAAAAAAATCTATCCTAAGAAAATATATTGAGTTAATGCAATGAACCATACCTGAGGAAGACACCCTCACTCCCTGTTCCTCAGTGGAGGATTTTGGACCACAGTCATTCAATCCCTTTTGCCAGCCCTGTAACATTTATTCAGCAACACCCAATAAACATGTTGATTGGCAAATGTAGGCTAAGCCCATTTCTCAGTGATTGGTACAAGATCCAGGCCTTTGTAAAACTTAGATTCCAACTAGGGAGAAATGCAGCATGTCAGTCAGGGTTTTACTAGAGAAACAGATACAACACAAGATATACAAATGTATAAGAAATTACAAGACTGACTTATGATGGTCAGCCAGGGAGTTAGATGAGGAAGAATGCACAAAGGGCATCTGCACACAGGAGATGGAAGCTTTGAGTCCAAGGTCTGGAGCGCTCTGCAGAGTTCCAGGCAAGTCTGTATTAGGAGGTCAATGGGTCAGAAATGGAAGGCTAAAGAATCCAAGGCAAACACCAAACAGTCTGCGCTAGAAGCCAGAAGATGATTCCCAAGCTGAAGGTGGAGACTGGAGTGCCTCCAAAGAACAGAAGCAAGTCCATGCCTTCTCATGTCCCCTTTATACTGTCTAGGCAGGATGTAGAATTGTTGAGCCGATTTAGTTAAGCTTCTAAACTTCTCAAGCTGACACAATCAACCACTACACACAGTATACAATAAACAGAATAATTAAGGATTTGATCTTGTTAAAAGACAATAAGATCTAATGGGATATGAATGGTCAGGGGAGGGTTTTCAGTTTTAAATAGGGCAGTCAGGTCAGGGTAGGCTTCAGTGGGAAGGTGAGGTTTGAGCAGATGTTGAAGGATACGAAAGAGTGAGCCACGTGGCTAGCTAGGGGAAGTGTTGCAGGCATGCTGAGGCCCATGCTTAAAGCAGGAGCATGCTGGTGTCCCACAGAGAAAGCAAAGCAACTGGGAAACAGGTGCAGAGGAAGTAGGAACCACTGCAAAGTTTGGGACAAAGAAGTAGCATAGTTTCACTATTTAAAACTGCAATCAATATTATTAAAGGGTTGTCCTAACTGCTATGTTGAAATAAGGCAAGAGTAGAAGTAAAGAGACCCATTAGGAGGCTACTGCAATGGACCAGGCAAGGCACGCTGGTGCCTCAGGCAGAGTGGTACCATGGCAGTGGCAAATATAGAAAAGTAATTGAATGCTAGATACATTTTAAAAGATTCACCCAGATTCTCTGATCTGCTGAAAATAAGTATAAGAGAGTCAGGATGATACCAAAACTTTTGGCTGGAGCAGTTGGAAGAATGGAGGTGAAGGTGGGGTAGGTTGCAGGGAGGCAGAGTCAGTTCAGTTTGGATATGCTGTGCTTTGGGAAGGAGTTATGACACGTTCAAGTGAAAGAGTCCAGAGGCAACTGGTTATGTAGTTTTGAATTCAAGAGAGAAGTCTGAGCCCAAAAATAAAAATCTGAAAAGTCATTGGTGTATTGAAGCCAGTAGGCTGGATAAGCTCACTGACGATGTAAATATAGAGAGAGGAGGATAAAAAATGACCACGGACACACCTCTGGAGTATCCCAGTATTAATCATTGAAGAAAAGAGATGGAGGACCTATTGAGTGAGGAGACAAACTAAGAGAGTGGGGTGTCCTCCAAGGCCAATAAATTGTGGGCTTGTAGGAGGAAGAGAATTGAATTGTACCAAATTCTGCTGAATGAAGAAGAAGATGTGGCAATTGGGTGCCAATGACTTTGACAAAAGCCCTTTAGATGAAGGAGTGAAATACAAATCTGATTAAAATGAATTTTAAAGCAAATGGAAAAGAGAAGATATAGAGACAGTGAGTACAATTCTTTCAAAAAGTTTTACCATGAAAGGGAGCAAAGAAAGGGGTTGGGAAAGTAGAATGAAGAAAAGGTTAAGATGGAAGAAATAACACATTTATGTGTGGAGGAGGGGATGCAGTAGAATAAATAATTGGCATTGCAAGCAAAGATAGGAAGCTTGCTAGAGGAATGTCCTGGAGGAGGTTAAAATAGATGAAATCTGGAATACAAATAGGAGCTGTACTTTAATTACCAGCTCATCTGTGCCAGAGGTTGGCAAACTTCTCTAAAGGGCCATGCGTTAAAATATCTGTAAACGGTTTAGACTTTGGAGGTCAGATGGTCTATGTTACAACTGCACGACTGTCTCACTGTAGTGCAGACGATGCTGCAGATAGTACATGAAGGGGCAGACATGGACAGGGCAGGCTGGATTTAGCCCTTGGGCAGCAACGTTCCCAACCCGATCCATGGCAATAGGCAGGGAGTCAGGGTACAGGGCAGATGCTGGTAGGTGGGCAGAAGTGCTGGTGAACCCGTGGGTTCCTTCTCAGTGAGGAAGATCCCCACCCGAGATGGCAGAGATTGGAGGCATAAGGGAAGGTGGCAGAGGTAAGACTGTTGTTTAGAAAAGACAGAAACTGAATGGACTAAGGACTGGTAATATAATTGCCTGTCAATTATAGGTTCACTTGAGGTCAATTAATTTAAAGAGAGACTAATCAGCATGGGTGCTGGGATTTTCTCCAGTTACATTCAGACCCTTTTCAGACTGTAATGAGACCTATAGACTTGTCAATTCCCTTCGGTCAAGATGACCAGGAACAAAGTTAATTTTATTGATTGCAAGCATAAGACAGAGAGAATACACCATTGGGACCATGGGTCTTCAAAGTAAGAGGATATTAGAAAAGACAGAATTTGGGCTTGTGGTAAATTATTTTGAGGAACATTCAAGGCAGGGGGCCTTTGCTCTGGATCGGATGCTGTTAAGAAGTAGAGGAGGTGACTGATCCTACAATGGGGCACCTTGATGGTTTTCTAGCTACAAGAAAGGAAGCAGTACTCATGTTAGCCAGGAAAGGGGGATGTGTTATTTTTGTTGTTTCAACAGTGTTCTTGTTTTTATTCTCTGATCAAACATGATTATGGCATAGTCTTTTTTTTTTTTTTTTGGTCTTGATCCATTTTGTCTAATGTTGGGGTTCTGTGACACCAGTCACTAACACCACAGCCCAACCCTCAGCAACAGGCCAGCTCCTAGAGGCGCCAAGGCTGACCTCCAAGGTCAAGAGCTGCTCTTTTCTCTCACAGACCCCTTTCTCCAGGAAAACACACAGTCACACACCAAGCACACATATGCACATTACTTCTAAGGCTCCCTAAAAGTCTATGCAGGGACCTCATGATTGAAAATACATGTCTTGAGGGCCAGGAATTTAGCAGTCAAAATTGAAAGGTCTCAAAACCACCCTGGATTGTTTCTATGGCTTTTCCCTTATTCCTGAAAATACATCAATTTTGTTTGTTTAATGTGTTATGAGAAATGCATCAGAAGAGAAATCATGTTTTACTATGATTAGGATAGCAAAATATTCCTCTGTGCATTAAACTGGAAAGAAAAGAGGGAGGGAAAAAGAAACAAAGAGAGAAAAGAAAGAGAAGAAAGGAGGGGGAAAGAAGGGAGAGAGACTGAGCATTTGGTTTTAAGGCAAGATGAGAATTCTGTTTCTGAGAACCTTCTGGAGCCTTCTCAACTGGCAGGTCCACCACCCTCACAGACGTGTTGGCAGAAACAGATCTATTCCTTGGAACACAACATCACTCCTTCACTGTTTCCATCATTATAATCAGATATGTGCATGTTACCCACTCTGTTCTGAATTATATAACTAACATGTCTAAACCAGAAAAGACCCAGAGTTTATCTCATCCAGTCCCTTCAGTTTCACCTGAGAAAACTGAGGCCCTGAGGAGCCACTTGTGTGTAGTTCTGGTGCCTGTAGGTGAAGGGCAGAGACACAGCCCAGGCCCTCTGACTCGTGTTCTTTTCTCTACACAGATAAGCAGAAGTCACGGAGGACTAGGTGTGGGATCCCTGTGAAGAAGCACAGTCTCATACCCACGACTGTGTAAAGAAGAGTAGTGATCTCTGAGAGAGGCCAAGTCCCCAGGTGCTGCAGACACCTAACCCAAGGGTCCACCTCCCAGAATGTGGAATTGTGAGGCTGGCCCTGCACAGCCCAGTGTTCCTTCAGCTGTGAGAAGCCACTGGTAGTCTACTTTAGTTCTACTAAAGTAAAAACTGAACATCGACGTTAGTTCTTTCAGTCTCAGTTTTCGTATCTGAAAAATGGGAATATGATAATTCCCAAGTCAGAAGATTTTTATGAGCCCTAAATTAAATAATATAGATGATGCATGTAAAATGATTAGCACAGTGCCTGGCACAAGAAAAATAACTTGTGGTTGGCTGGTTATATGGCCCCAGCACACCATAGGTAATTCGAATTTTTTTTCCTCCATGAACATCCTACTTTGAATCACAAAATATTGACATTTAAAGATGCCTTGGAGGTTATCTACTCAACCCCTCCCCATTTCACAGGTGAGGGACCAGGCCCAGTGAGGAAAAGCAAGAATGGCCATGGTTTCAGCGCAAAGTGGGCCATATGCACAGCACCAGGCTCCACTTTCCAGGCTGGCAGCCTGGTGTCCCCTCCCACCTCAGGGCCACAGCTTGCAGACGAGCAGAGACCAGAGCCTGGGTGGGTAGGGGAAGTCCAGGGCTAGTATTTCTGAGAGTTGACATGAGAGAAGTCAGAAGTGTCTGATGAGAGAAGTCATACTTTTTTGCTTGGTTGGAGTATGGTGGTGTGCATGAGTGTGTGTGCATGGGTGTGTGTGCATGTGTGTGTGTGTGTGCACATGTGTGATAGTGATGGGAGTGTAGGTAGGAGGTGGTTGAAACTGTGAGACAAGAGAAATTGGGCTTGAGGAATGGATTGCTTGCCTTAATACTTTTTCCAGAGTCCTTAGGAAATTAGAGCCAGGAATGGACTCTAGTTCTCTCAGAGCCGCAGAAGAAGAGAGGGGAGAAATGCTCAGAGTTGAGAGAAAACACAGAAAGGTCTCCCGGGTCTGTCAGGGCCTTGGGGCATCTGTCATCATTCACCCTCTTGTCACCTCCTTTCGTCTCTAAAACCAAAACAAAAGGCCGAATAGTGTTCTGTGTGGACATCAAAATGGACCTTGTGGTAGGCTACCATGGAGGGTGGGGCAGACAGACATACAGACAGAAGGACAGGCAGTGACAGACAAGGGCATTCTTTCTGCTGTGGAGAAACGACACGAAGAACTGAGATGTGGAAGCATGAGACAGAAGGGCAGCATTCCTGACCGGAAGCCTGGAGTTTATTTCTCTGTAACTCTGCCTATCTGTGTGGAGCTGCCCTGGCTTTTGGAACGTTCCTGAGCCTGCCCAGGTCTCCTTGTGTCTGTCTACAAAGTGGGAGTGGGTCGCAGCCCAGAGGCCTGAAAGGGTTGCTCAGTTGTCCTGGTTTACAGAGCTCCCCGTATCTCATTCTGTTTAGGAAAGCAGGTCATAATTTTCTCCCAGGCTAATTTATAGATCTGATACAAGGATGAAATAAGATCAGAGAAGCCAAGGATCTGTAAACTGGAAGATTTTGAGCACAGGTGTTCATAGCATTAATAACCATCACCATCTTTGTGCTCTGATACTGTAGATGTGCTCTTAAAAGCTTGAAGAAAGGCCACCATCTAAAAAACAAAAACAACCTCCCCAAGGCCTCCAGCTTCCCTGGCCCTGGAGGCTGCCACCCTCAGTGCAGTGGTCAGCAAAGTAGGCACCCTGCCACCAGCGTCCACATCACCCAGGAGCCCGTTAGAAACAGATTCTTGAAGGAGGCAAAAGGGAGGGTGACATACCAATTATGGAAGTGACACAGGGAAGGCCATTAATTGTATAATTCATTCATGCTAATAAACATACTTTTTAAAAAGAAATGTAGGTTTTCAGTCCCCGCTCCCAAAGCCTATAAACTTATCATTTAACAAGCTCTCCACGAAAATTCTAGTCACGTCAAGGTTTAAGAAGTGCTGTTTAAGAGCTTGTGAAAATGCAGGTTCTGATCCAAGTCCTACTCTGTGTCCTGGTTGCCAACCCTGTCCAGCCTCCCAACTGGACATCTGAGACCTTGCTAACGCCTTGCCAAGCCAAACACGAAGCACAACTGTCAACTCTTCTGCTCACCCACAACATATGCGCGTCCTACCCTCGGCCCCACCCTGTGGGCAGGGCTTTGAGCCTGGCTATTCTCCTCCTGCCAGGCCTGCAGAGTTTGTTGATTGCTGCTCAGGCAGCAACTGCTGGTTCCCTGATTCTCACTTCCAGCCTCCCTCCGTCTTGCACATGACAGAAATCACTGCGTTGGCACTGACAATTCAATAGGTCGCCTAACAAATAAAAACCAGTCTTATCTCTTTACAAAGCAATTTGGCAATACATTTTAAGAGTCAAAACATGTTTATATCTCTTGATCCAATAATCTCCTCCTGTTGAATTATTTATATAAATTCCCCAAAGGAAGAAAAGAAATAGCTCAGACACAGAGCTCTTCTTAGAAAGAACTATTCACTCAATAAATATGTATTGAGTACCTCTTACATCTAGACACAGTTCTAGAAGGTATGTGTGGAATCAAGATCTCTGTTCTCTTGGAGATTCTAATTGTGGGAGTAGAAAAAGATAAAGTACATATATAAATTTTTAAAATAATATATTTACTAAATTCTTTGCAGAGAATTAAAATAAAGGTCTGAGCCCAGCGTGGTGGTGCACTACTATAATCCCAGCTCTTGGGAGGCTGAGGCAGGAGGATCATTGCAAGTTTGGCTGGGCTACAAAGTGAGCCCAAGGCCAGCCTGAACCACATAGCAAGACCCTGTCTCAAAAAGACAAAAAATAAAAAATAAAATAAAACAAAGGTCTGTGATAGAGAATAATTGGATAGCCAGGGAACATCTATGAAATACCACCAGGAAAGGTGACATTTAAGCTAGGATCTCATGACAAGAAGGAGCTGCTATATTTGGGCCCAGGAGAGAGTATCCTAAAAGCAAGGCTGGTAGAGCTCAACATCCGGGCGTCCAGGGAAGGTGAGAAGGCTGGGTCAGAGAAAGCAAGTGAGGGAGTTTGTGGTGCCGCATGCCTGTAATTCCAGCATTTTGGGAGGCTGAGATAGGAACACCAGCAAATTTGAAGTCAGCCTGGACAACTTAGTGAGACAAACTAATGCAACTGTTCCAGTAAGAAGTGACAGTAGCAGTCTGAAGAAACCAGACCAGTCATTACCTATTACTTCTTCAAGGTGATTCAGGTTACTTCTTCAGGGAGGATTATTATAAGCAGCTGAGTTAGACAGAAATCCTATAGGCAGTCAGACAGAGCTGGGCCCTCAAAGGAGCTAGTGCAGAAGGCCAGATATCTTACAACCTTGGAGGAAACTGAGACTTCCCTCTGTGGGCCAGACCTCAAGACAAAAGATCAAACAAATACACCCACATCCTAAGGATTGATTTTCTAAGTAGGTCTCTATCATGCTAAGGAAGCCAGGCATCACCATCCCAATCTCCTACAGGAAGTCACTGCTCTTTAAGCGTACCCATTTGCTATGTGACTCGGTTCCCCATTTGTCCCCAATTTAATCAATTTTACCTGAGCAATTAATCTTGTTTGGCCACAATTCTGTCCCATCTAATGCCCACCTTGCAAGTTCCCATATTTTCCCCACCTTAGACCTGCCTCACTTTGTGGTTTTGCTTTATAAAAGTCCCTAGAAAAGACAGAGTCTTTGGCAACCCATTCAGGACCCCTTCTGTCTCTCTCTGACAGAAGCCTTTTTTCTCTCAATAAATATATTCTGCTCCAAAAAAAAGTGATAGTAGCTTCAGTAGAATGATAGAAATGGAGAAGAAGAAAATGGATGTGTTTGGGGTAATTTTGGAAGTAGGTTGAAAAGATGCACTGAAGGAATTAGGATGGGTCAATAAAAGCAAAAGAATCATAGATTATGCATGGATTCTTGGTTTGAGTTTCTATCAATGCCATGTAGATAGCTAGAGGAGACCAGAGAAGGGGCAGACTCAGTGACATAAGGAAGGATGATCTTATGGTTTAGACTGTTGAAAAATTATGTTGAAATTCTAGCCCACACTACCTCATAACATGATTTCACTTGGAAATAAAATTGCCATAGATGTAGTTAGCTAAGGTAAGATGAGGTCATCCTGGAATAGGATACGCTCTTAGCCCAGTGGGACTCTTGTCCTAAGAAGAGGAAACTTTGGATGCAGAGACAGACACACAAGCCAAACACCACGTGAAGACACAGACACAGAGGCAAAAACCGGAGTGACGTGTCTACAAGCCAAGGAATACCTGAAAGAGGTTTGCCCTAGAATAAGTTACAGGACATTGTGATGGTGGGAGGCTGAATCAGGGGATGTTTACCCTGAGGTCACTTCCTCCTTCCCCTATTACAACTTCCTTTTTCCTTTCCCAGTGCATGCAAAGAAAATTCTAATCAGCTCCTCACACATCATCAATGCCCACCTTAAGCACCACCCCCCCACCCCACCCCCACCCCCACCCCGCTCAGAGGTTACATATGTCCCATACGCCATATTCCGGTCAAAGGAGACAGCCCAGCCGCCATGGGTTGTGTGTTCCTTTCCACGTCCTCACTCAATAAACCTGTTTGTTTTGTAGTTTTACTTCTCTATTGCTCGAGAATAGTCTAACATAATGGTGCCTTGAGACTCAGATGGCAGAGTGCGTTAGCTCCTGGGAGCCCCTCCTCTTTCAAGCTACCCAGTCTATGAACCACCTATTTTTTCCTCTGGGACTGTTTACTTGCCGCCGCTGATTCTCATGCAATAGCGACCTTACTCACTCATCATGGTGAGTAAGGGGTTTTCTGTTTCCATTCCTAAAATTCACAAGTGGGTCAGAAAACCTATCCTTGCTGCCCCTGGACAGAGATACCAGTTTTCATGTTCCTTGGGCAGGACAACCCGAGGCAAAATTGTGATTTTTGTTCCCTGGGACCCCGCCCCACACTCTTCGGTGACAGTGGAGGAAAACAGGTGTTAGGACTTTCCATGTCACACTTTCAAAACAGGTGATGACTTTTTTGATAGGTGTGATCCAGGACAGCTTCCACGTTCCTTGGGGGAGAGCTAAAGCTCCTACGACCCAAGGTGAAGTTGTTTTTTCAGCTCACTTATAATTCAGTCATGGGAACCATTTCCTTCCTCCAAAAAACACACCTCTTGGATGCCTGGTTCATAACCCTTGTGCTCTTGGCCTCAAGAAGGCTACAAAAACCAAAAAGCTGACCTTTTATTTATGCTTTTGTCATAATGGAGGCAAGTTGGCAGAAACCCTTCATTTTTAGGCCTTTTTTACTTTGAGGACGTGTCCTCTCACTCTGTCTTACATGATGGCCCAAATACTTCTGGCTTGCTCTGCTCCATCAGAAACTCTTCCCTCCCTCCCCACCAGACCCCTTAGATGATGCGTCTCTCCCCTGCCCCTGCGTCACCACTTCCCCCCCCAGCCCACCATACTTGGTCTCATGCGTTCCAGCATTCCAGCAAGCCACACCGTTCTCAGCAGCCATCTTGCCGCAGCTTGCATGGAGGACAGTTGCCATCTTGCGGTCCCTCATCATGGGACCATCAGCAGCCATCTACAGGCTGGTCCCAAAGGACTAGTTCATATTCATGTTCTTTTTCTCCTCACTGACCTATCTCAGAGTAACCATAAATTAGGTTCCTTTTCTGCTATTCTTATTTCAAGAGATCTCAATTAATCTACAGAAAGGTTCACAATAGTCTATTTATTATAGCTCAAATTGGCCAAATATATTTGAGTGCACTCTGAGTTTATAACATTTTTGCCAGTCTATATATGTTTTCTGTTTGTCCAGTCTATTTATACTGTACAGATCATTTGTCCATGTTTGTCCATTTGCCTGTTCTGTAAATAGCCATTCCTTTTTATTGGAGCTCAACAATCTTTTTTCCTTCTCCTTTACATTTTCAGATCATTTAATCAAGGTTTATTTGGGCTATAGATTTTAAAAACATGCTTCCACCTAGGTTTCTAGCTGGTCAAAATGATGCTAGAATTGATTAAAATCCCTTGGGGTGAGGAGACATTGGACAGGACTTCAATTGATGAACAAGAAAGTGGCCACCTGGTAAGTTTAACAAGCTCTTGTTATTAATTGTAGGCCCCAATAATCTCCATAGCCTTATGGGAGACACCTCAACTAAAGTTCATATGACTAGGACAATTCATTGTTGCTGATCTGATGGTATATTCATGCCTTCAAATATAAAATTGGGATTGTTTATGATGATAAATATTTTCTTTCAGATCCAGACATCTGCCTTTTTCTTGGGTTCCAGCCAAGAGATTCAAATCAAATCAACATTAGGTCATCAGTCAACTGATAATTTTTAAACAAAAATTTATATAATGTCCATCAACAAAAAGACCTAAGAGCCAATAAGTTACAACTGCTATAACCTAAAAGCAGTTTCTAAACTTAACTGTCAGCCCTACTGCTCATGCTTTGATTATACATGCTTTATACTTTAATTATGCATGCTTTGATTAAAGTTTATTCTTGCCTAAAAGGTGCCAAACCCCAAGGCATCATAACAAATATACTAAATTCTTTTTAGATTCCTTTTACTGGATCCACCAGATCTTTTCCAGAAAAAAAGTTATATGATGCATATTGGGGCCATAATTAACTATGCTCAACTGGCCTTAAATGACACCACAGCTAATCTCTCTCCTAAATAAAAAGGTAAAGTTAATAAAATAGGCCATCCTCCAAAAATCAGATGGCATTAGACATTCTAACAGCACAGGAGGTACTTATAAAATTGTAAAACCTAAATATGTGTGTGACAAATGAATGACATGTCAGTTTCTAAAATTCCCTGGATCTTATCCTTACCCTCCTTATGGGAAGCCATTACTAAAATTATACTCATAGATACCCTGTTGATTCTATTATTTGACTCCTGCATACTTAATTGATTCTTTGCCTTTGTCTCCTTTAGACTTAAAGCTGTACACCCTCCCAAGAGGAAAATGCCTGGAATCTACTGAGGGCCACTAGTTAAAAGCTCTGCAGAGTATCCATGACTGCTGTTCAACAACTTCAACCCACTTCAGCCTGAAGAAGTCAGATCAGTCTCTGCCCATTATCCCTCACAGCAGTTTGGGTTACTTCTTCAGAAAAAAAAAAAAAATCTACAGGCAGCTAAGTCAGTTAAAAATGTTATGGGCAGTCAGATAGGGCTAGGACTTCAAAATAGCCCACACAGAGAACCAGATGTCTTGTGACTGTGGAGGAGACAGATACCTTCCACTGTAGGCCGATCCCAAGAAAAAAGGCTAAACTTGGCCTTCAAACCCCACAGGGAGACCTCCTTAATATGGCTTTTTGTGTTTTCAACAACAGAGGTAAAAATCAAAAGGAAAAATAACAATCTGATTTTTTAGCAGTGACACTTGGAGCTCTGAGACAGGTAAACTGAGACAAGGTGGAGCTGCCCAAGTCCCTCCTGGACCATGCTTCAAGTGAGACAAAAAGGATGCTAGGCAAGAGAATGCCCCTTCTGCAATTTCAAGGGCCACCAGAAGAGACTGTCCTGGCCCCAGAGAGCAGGTAAGCCATCCTCTAAATCCTTGCCCTCACAGGAGATCTCATCACCACTGCATTCATTGCTGGCTGATCTGCTCGAACTTGCTTCTGAAGACTGATGGGGCTCGGGGTCCACAGCACCCCATTAAGGTACCCTTCTCAGAGCCCCAAGTCCCACTGGGGCTTACCAAGTAAAACATTCTCTGTATTTGCAGACATAGAGGCCATGAGTTTTCAGGCCTTTGTATTAAGTCCTCAGTCTCTATAGTGGGTCTTGACAGCCAACCACACAGCTCCTGCAGACAGGGCCTATTCCATGCAAGTTCTACACTCTTCTCTACCCATAGCTTCCTAGTAATTCCAACATGTCCCACACCCCTTTTAGGCAGAGATCTTCTTCAAAAATCTTAACTTCTCCTTTACCTTCTCCCTCTCTCGAGCTCTCTGTCCTCCAGACACCCTCACAGTACACTGCAAAGCCCTCCTCTCCCTCCTTCTCTGGTCAATCCCATAGTTTGGAATACCTCCAATCCCACCCACACTACCCATGCCATGCCTATTTTAATTCGTCTCGGGGATCCTTCAATTTTTCCTTGTGTTCCCCAATATCCTATAGCTCCCAAATATTTACGGGGACTTAAATCTATAATCAAGCATCTTTTAGACAATGGTTTTCTTAAACTTACCCATTAATCCTACAATACTCCCATTCTCCTGGTACTCAAGCTAATGGGTCCTATAATCTGATACAAGACCTTAGGGTAATCAATGATGCTGTTGCCCCACTTAACCCAATGGTGCCAAATCCTTGTACTATGTTCTCTTATGTCCCTCCCTCCACCACTCACTTCATAGTTCCAGACCTTAAAGATGCCTTTTTCACCATCCCCCTACACCCTGATTGTCAGGATTCCTTTGTGTTTATGTAGACTGACCCAGACACGCTGAGATCTCAACAAGTTACACCTGGCAGATCTATAGTGAAACCTCTCCTCAGAGACTCATACCACCCACTTCCTTTTCTATTCATCAATTTCACAGACACACCCCTGGTCCGGACCGGCAGGTAGATTTTACACACATGCCCCACCATAAAACTCTCAAATACCTTCTCTCGTTTGTTTGTACTTTTTCAAGATAGATAAAAGCCTTTCCCACAACCAGAGAGACTGCTGATACAGTTACTAAACTTCTGTTACAGGAAATCATCCCAAGGTTTGGTTCACCTCAGTCAGATAATGATCCAGCCTTTATTCTTCAGATCTCTCAACAGGACTACAACTAAAATGGAGCGGCCCCTACCTGATCTTCTTCAGAACTTCAACGGTGGTCAAGGTCGCTGGACTGCCATCCTGGTTCCACATCACTCAAGCTAAGCGATGCCCTCCTAACCCTGACTCCCCTGACTCTAAACACGCTGAGTGGTCATCTCATCTCCTATCTTCCGTCTCCATCTCACCAAGGTCCCACAGCCACAATTTTCAGGCTAGGTCATGTTTTGTTATCCTATTTGGTTCCTGATCCCTTACATTCTATTAGTTAATTTTCTCACTATAACTATCTTAGTTCTCTCCGCCCTCAGCTGTTTAGTTAAACATGAGACTCCTGTAGGTCTAAGATCTCATGTCACTTATAGTGACACAGCCATGGCCCTCCCACACCTACTTTATAATATCCCAAACATGATTCAATCATCAGGCCTTATATCTCTCATGCTTCTTATTTTTTCCAGCTCAACTGCTGGACCAAAGACAAGCCCCACCTACCTACACTTTTACCTTTTACCTTTTCAGATACGGGAATAATCACCCCTCATAACTTCACTCCTCCTAACCCTCATTTTTCCGATCGTACCTCACCGTGACCCTGATAGAATGGCATATTTACGTGAAAGACATCTTTCCTTCTACCTCTCCTGGGTCCTTAAATATGATGGTGGCCTGCCTCCTCATAGACCTTGTCTCTTTGTTTTTCCAATCTAGGATGTGAGCATTCACCAGTGATAAAATTGTCCTGGCTGAAACACCTGGTACCAGCTTCTACATGGGCTTCATCTGTCATCCCATCAACCTTCCTAAACCCCAATACAGCGCCTTCTTTCAGCAGGAAATAGTAAGAGAGAGACTTCGCCATTTTCCTCACAATAAAAAGACAAGAATGAAAGAGTTTTGTCTAGAATAAGTTACAGGACATTACAGTGGTAGGAGGCTAAATCAGGGGATGTTTACCCAGAGGTCACTTCCTTCTTCCTCTATTACAACTTCCTTTTTCCTTTCCCAGTGCATGCAAAGAAAATTCCAATCAGCTCCTCATGCATCGTCAATGCCCACCCTAAGCACCACCACCCCACCCCACCCCGCTCAGAGGTTACATATGTCCCATACACCATATTCCGGTCAAAGGAGGCAGCCCAGCCGCCATGTGTGCTCCTTTCCACGTCCTCATTTTAATAAACCTGTTTGTTTTGTACTTTTACTTCTCTATTGTGCCAGAATAATCTAACCATACCAACACTTGCTGCCTGCCACCGAAGCAAAGAGAGACACATGGGACAGACTCCTGAACAGTCTTTAGAAGGAATCAGTGCTGCTGACATTTTGATTTCAGGCATCTAACCTCCAGAACCATGAAGAATAAATCTCTGTGGTTTCAAGCCACACAGTTTGTGGTAAAGTAATACAGGGGAGGATAAAGCTTTCCTTGAGAGCCTTGTTACATTTGAGAAGACTTAGATACGCTGGTGGAGACATTAAGTAACTGGATATGTAAGTCTAGAATGATGGTATATAAAGTAATGCACCATAGTTTATTGAGGTGCTTTAGGAGACCTATAAAAATATGACATATAAAGTGAGGTCCTAAAAGGGGGAAATGATTGCATAGATGATGGAATTTACATTAATGAGATATTATGCCACTTCTTAGAAGAACCATGATAAAGCCAGTGGCTGCCACTAGGTAATAAACACAAAATGGATAAGAAGCAGGCGTTAAACTTCTCCAACTCGTCTAGATGGCCTGGGATACATCGCATGTCACTACCCTGTGAGTTATATTTCTCAGCATGTTTGTAGTACTAAGCAAGGTAAGTGGACCCAGGGCTGAGCTGCAAAGTGCTGAGATGACAGAACAAAGAAGCAATTAGAGCAGAAATAGAATTAGACAAGAAAGACTTTCTGGAAGAGCTGACCTCTTCCAGAGCAGCACATAGCCCAAGGCAGGTGCTTACCATGGGGCAGATATTATCCACACACCAAGGGGAGGCTCCGAAAAGTGCTCTCTGGGAACTTTTCCACACCTATGCCTGGCCTCTTGCCCCACAAACTTCTGATTTCTTGTCTACGTTTCCCCAGCCATCTGGGAGCCACCTCAGGACAGGCTTCCTGCTTATTCCTCTTTGTTTCCTAAGCATGAGACCTTGTTCAGGTAGGTATAAATTAAAGTCTGAAAAACACTGGAACATCAGAATCAGAATCTGATTGTCACACAAACACTTGCAATGGAGACGCACTGACACCAGTCACTCGACTGAAGACCAGGAGAGGTAGGAGCTTAAGGCCCGAAGCACAGGCGAACTCCCGGGTGACAGTTAAGAGGTTTTGTCCGTGGGGAAGGCAGGCTCTTAACTAATGGAAAAAGTGATTGAAACAAACTCTCCCAACTGAAAAATATAATGGAAGAAGAGAACCTGTTTTACAACAGCAAGTAGAATTTCTAGATTGATTAAATCAGATTCACTGTATATATTCCTGAGTCAACATTACTGTGTCTTCCAACCCCCTAGAGCAACATTTACAGAGAAGAGAGAGAAATCCTTTCTTTGCCCTTTAATAAAAACTGAAGCCTCCTCTGACTGTTGTGATTACTCTTAGGCAGTAAAAAGTCCAGTGATCACATCAATTACTAAATAATTCTAGTCACAAAGTAGACGTTCAGTCCCACACAAAAGCAATACTCCAAACTGGATTCACAATCCAGCCTTCTTGGGGATGAGTGTGTAGCTCAGTGTTAGAGCACTTGCCTTGCCTGTGTGAGCCCTGGATTCCATCCTCAGCACCGCGAAGAAGACTTTGAACCCCAGCTCGCTGCAGGCAGGACTCCTGAAGCTGGGGTGAGATCACGGGCAGCGACTTCCCTCCCCTCAGTTTCCTAACTGTGACTTCTTTTTTCTAACGGTGGCAATGCATCTAAAATGCATAATATGAAATGTGCAATCTAACCACTCCTAAGGGTTCAGTGCAATAGCATTAAGTATCTCCATGCTGCTGTGGACACTATCTGTGACTTCTGCCCTGGTTGGGACCAGAGAGACACAGTAGGGAGAAAAGGTGGGAGAAAGGAAGCCGGAGAGTTCACACTTCTCCAAAACCATTGTAAGATGATTTCAAAGGGCTCTAAAACTGACTCTCACGGGGGCACATCTATGGTATTTTAGGTACCTTGCTCAACGCCAGGGGCCTCTCGTCCTTACCCCCAGCACTGCTTCTGTAGCCCTAGGAACCCAGTGGAACCTTCCATTTGCAAACCACCCCCACACCACCCCCGTAGGGCAAATCTAAGGGTCTTCACACCAGATCTTCTTGTGCATGGTCCACTTCCTGTCCACAGGAACAGGATACTTTGCCCAAACCAGATCTGGGAGTTCAGAGCAATCCCAGCAGAGCCACCTCTCCACTGTCTCCTTTGCCTAAGGCAATGCTCATCTACTGTACTTTGAATTTTTCAGGACACTGTCAGGTGCTACCATGAGAGAAAGTCCATCTTAGCCCTTCTCTTTAAGCTAGCATAGAAAGGTATTAAACCCTTTAAGCCAGCTCCACAGAGGAAGAAGATTATCACCAACCCTTCTGCCGCAAAATCTTCCTTCAACCTGGTCTTCCAGTGATAGGGCTGAGGGTCTCAGGGCTCTTTCTGCAGGACCACACAGTTAAGCAGTATGAAGAGCGTACACACATGCGTATACATATGTGTGTGCACCCACACAGAGACCCCGACATGCTTGTTAAAAAGGGACAGGTGCAGGCGAAGTCCAAGTGTGACCAAAAATGAACAAGGCAAGAAGCCTGGGTTTTTCCCCACAGGAAGTGAGAAGTCTTGAAAGTTTCTGAACAGGGTAGCAGGATGGAGGATCACTGAGGGAGGGTGGTGACTGGCTCTTGATGAAGCATGGTCTTTATTTCCTTGCATCATTAACCAGAGTCCTATTAAGAACAAAAATAAAACAGAAACCTTTCAGGAGCTGATTTCTTTTCCAGGAAAACTCCTGCCCTGGGGAGCCTCTCATGAGTATGGTTTATAAAGACATCCAACACTCTGTCACTGTTCATTAAGGGGCCAAGGCACAACTGCCAGCCTTAGGACCCCACTGCCAGCTCTGAGGCCCCAAGCTCCAAAAACCAGGGTGGGGGTGCCGCTTGACCCACTCACCCCAACCCCCCCAACACTGCCTTGTGAAGAGCCAGGAAGGGGGGCTTCCCTCTGTGAGCAGAAGGACCAATGCATCCTGCCCTAGACTCCACCCTGGGCCCCATTGAATTCAGACCTGGAGCCAAATGGGAAAAATCCAGGAGACTGCAGAGCCAAGAAAACCGCGGGCTTAGATTAAAATCCCAGCTCTTCCCTCTTCTTTTTCTAATCTGCAGACCTCACTGGGCCTCTTTGGCTTAATTATTTAAATGAAAACAAAACCACCCACCCTACAAAAGTTGCTTGTGAAGATTAAATGATAGAGTTTTGCAAGTAGAACTAGCAACTAGCAGCTGCTCAATTAATAGTCCTCCTCAGTATCACTCTGCACCTCAGCTTCCTCTATTCATTGTGGTGGGTGTTTAAGGATAAAACTAAATCAGCCAGCCATCTGCCCACACAAGGGCCCTGAGGAGAACAGAGGACCTTCATCTGAGCTTTGAAAACTATTTCTTTAGTATTTTCAACAATGAAAAAAAAAATCACAAAAGACAAGTTACTGGTAATATGCATTGACACACACTTGGAATGAGTCCACACCCGCTGGCCTTTCCCCTCTTAACCACTGTCTGATTGTTTCCCAGCTATAAAGCAGAAAGGTAGGTCCAACTCTTTCCTCCCAGAAACTACTACATTGGGAGAACGGTGTCCAGCAGAGGGCGCTCCAAGTGTAATCTCTTGGCCAAAGCCCCGGAGAAAGGCAAGGAGCCAAGGAAAATTCTAGTGGAAAGAAATGAAGGAAAGATTCCAGGTTTATGAGTCCCAGATTTTGAAAAACAAAACTGCTGAGTTGTCTCCTGAGTTAGGGAAAAAGAACACCACAACCGCCTCAAGATTTTCAGAAAACTATTTGTTGAAGGCTTTGGGCTAGACAAGAGGATAGGAAGAGGGAACTTAGGGCAGCCCAACTTAGGCTCCAGAGCCCTGGGAGGTGGGAGACAGAGCGGTGGTGCACGTGTTTTTCGGCCTGGAAGCATTATGTGCGCTTCTGTGTGCCATGTTTGTCAGTGTGCTTGTGTGCAACTGCAGGTACACCCTGATAAATACATACTGAGCAACTTCTATAGCCTGCTGGGCTCAGGGACAGATGCCGGAGATGCAACAGCAAGTAAGACACTGTCCCTCAGCTCGTGGAATTTATTTCAGTTGAGATGCAAAATAACATGCAATTTCAGTTCAGAGTGTAGACATTGTGGGTATTTGGTGCGGCAGCTGAACACACTGGCTTTGTAGTCAGGTAGTATGAGATTCTAGTCCAGCCACTGCTGGCTATGTGATTTGGAGATCTCTCCAATACTCAGTCTGTAGCTAGAAAATACAAACGTTAAAGCTACTTGGAGGAGACGATGTGTGTGCGCCAATTTTTAATGATGGTTTTTAATGATTATCCTGTGAGCACAGGAATCACATCTGGATGAACACATGTAGACCATGTACAGTCCGGATGAGTTACATGTCGGCACATTCACGCGTGTGCTCATGATGTGTTTATGGAGTGACTGGTCCCACTCGAGGTTGCAAATAGTGGCCCACAGACATGGTTTGTGGGGAATCTCATGTGGTTTGGGTTTGTTTTTTGGCTCATGGAAGCTTCTAAAAATCAAGACATTTCACGTAAAAACCCAGATTTCTATTTTCTCTTGAAACCATTGGCAATCCAGCTACCCTGCAAATGTGTGCATGTGTGCGCCTGCTTGCCACAGCCTCTGCTTCCTGAGAGATGTGTCCTTCCCAGGGGCACCCTGCCTCTTGGCTGGTCTCCAGGGCTGTCCTTGGAGGGGTTCCAAGGCAACTCAGGAGAGTGTGCAGACATGTTCTCTGTGAAAGAAGAAGCGGCAGGAGCTGCGCCAGGCCCTGGGCCTCCCCCGCCGGCTCTGGTTTCAGCAATCAGAGGGGCCAATGAGAGCTACAGGCTCAGCCCAAGTCCCTCTGGCTGTGCAGCTGGATATATATGGGTTACAGAAGACAGTAACTGAGCATGACAATTAGGCTGGAGGGCTTTTCTTGTCTATTTAATAATGTTGCATTTAAAATGTTGCAAATATAAATCAAAAATGAGTAAATGACAATGATCTCCCCAGAAAGTACTGCCAGATGTAAATACAAAGATTCTCTCAAAAAAGTGAGCAAAGAAGCCCAGACTTGGTGAGGCATGTCTGTAAACCTAGCATTTCGGAGGCTGAGGCAGGAGGATCACTGTGAGTTCAAGGCCAGCATGGGCAACAAAATGAGTTCAAGGCTAGCCTTAAGAACCTGCCTCAAAAAAAAAAAAAAGTAAATAAGAGCAAAGAGGCCAGATACACACTTATAATGCCAGCTCCTCCACAGACTGAAGCAAGAAAATCACAAATTCAAGGCAAACCTGGGCAATTTAGCAAGACCTTGTTCCAAAATAAAAATAACAATGACTGGGGATTTAGCTTGGTGGTAAAGCACTCTCGGTTCAATCCTCAGCACTGCCAAAAAATTAATTTATTAATTACAGTATAGGAACCCACAAGTGTGCAAAGTAGGATTGATAATTTTCTAGCATCTAGTGTCAGGGGGTGGTGAATCCATCCCTCTCAATTGCTGGTACCTGGGCCCTTCTGTATGCAGGACGTAGGCTGGGCACGAGTGGCCCTAACCCTGTTCCTTGGCGCTCTAGAAATTCAGTGTCCGGGAGAGATATCCAACAACAAACGAATGCAGCCTCCAAAGGATGGGTATTACTGAGCTATTTTGGGAGAAAAGGGTAGCAGAACCTAGAGGAAAAGGCTTCTGACCCTCTGACTAACTGGGCAAGCTGGTTTCCTCTCTGGGCTCCCATTTCCTCTTTTGTTAAGATGAGGAGGTCCAAAGGGCAAAGGGATGAGTAGATGCCAACCCCCTTTCACAACCCTGCCAGCACCCAAATTTAGAATTCTTGGGGGGGTGAGGGCTGTAGTCTTTAGCCTCTCCTTCCTCCCCCACTCCTGCTCCCAAGTCTTAGCTTATGCTGGGAATTCATCTGGCTTGATGCAAGAAATCCATCTAAGGAGGTTTTTCACATATCTTCCCTTAAAAAAATAGTCCAAAAAGATCAGGCCTCCAGTGGGAATCTCTGGGATCTCTTACTGGGATTCCTGGTGCCACCTCATGCCCACATGAGAGAACAGCCCCAAGACAGGCTGGAGAGCTGCTCTCCCTCCTCAGCTCCAGCATTTGAATAAATGATTGAAGTTTAAGTGATTCAAAGGTTGAAAGGCTTCCTCTGAGGTCATGCTCTCACTTTGCAGGTGGGAGAGATAGAGCTTAAGGGAGGGACTTTCCCACAGTCCTGCAATGGCCAAAGATCTCCAGGTTTCTGAGAAGAGCTCTCCTCACTCTGAGTTTTCTCTCTCTGGCTGAGATGGGGTGAGCTGGGGACCCCCAGGCCTCACTCCTCCTCAACCAGAGGTTGGCTGCTATTGATTCAGAATGCAAGTCATTCTCTTGCCATATGACCAATGCCAAGGAACCAAATGTCACAATGCTAAGAGCAAAGGGAGAATAGTAATTCCACAGCGAGCAAAAGGCCCCAGTCTGTGTCTACCTTAGGAAGGACTTTGTTTCCACCATCCCTGAAAGAGGAGATTAACACATGGCAAAACCAGACTCTCATAATAGGAGGCTGAGCTGGCAAAGAGAAAGAATGGGCGGGCCAGTATTAAAGTTTTCCTCCTTATGGTCATCTCAGAGCTTGTCCTTATCAGAAGATCCACCTGCTGAGTGCTTCCCTGGACCAGCACCTGCTTATGAGTTTACTTGGCTCCCTACCCACTCATGAATTAAAATCCCCACTGCCTTCAAAGTGACCAGACTCATAGTCAATTGGAAAACCTCCAGGGACAGCATGGTGCCCAGAATTCAGAGATCTTCAGAGACACTTGTCTTCCCCTTAAATCTGTAAAGCTGTTGAAATAGAGAAAATCACCAGACAGAAACTCTTCAACACACAATCCCAGATTTTTTCTCAGATTTTTACTAAAATAGTATTTCTAACCACAATACACACGAAAGGCCAGGTCAAAGGTAAACTTGGTCAATGTTTCCTAACGAGGGTGAAATCCTCCTTACCTATTATTACCTGAAGTAAAATTTTCTGCCCAGTGTCCTGCATATTAATAATTTGTAGGACCCATAGTTACTGACTGCCCGCTAGGCACATAGCATTGTGCTAAACCCGGGGAAACAGCAGTGAAGAAGACAGACATCGCTTTACTCTCACGTTTTCATTTAATCTCGTGCATTCATAAGTTTAATTTACATATTCTTATAATTAATGTACTCATATACTTTACCAGGGAAGAAACAAAATATTTATATAAGTATTCACATCCCTTAAATTGCTGGTTATAATAAATTTAATGAGAACCAAGATGGAGAAAGAATCTCAGGGCATTTTAAATCATCACTTCTAAGCAAAAAATACATGTGAGGTGTTTTAGATTTCATATGGTATATTTCTTTGTTTTGTTGTTGTCAGTTATAGCTCAGTTGAACCCAGTAGTATCTGGTCTGTTAATCTAGTAGGTTGCTGATAGCTTGTAATCATCTGTGTAATTAAATTTCCCAGTCTGTAAGTTAGAAGTACTCAGAGGAGATTAAGAAGATGCAAACAGGAAAGCTAATCACTAATTGTTTTACTGAACACAAGCCATGAGTATGACAGAGACAGGCAGAACAAGGGATATTTGGCCTTATTAAGTAAAAGGGCTCTGTAGTGTGAGGGCTGGTGGCAAACCAGAGATACTCAGATGGCTATCATTAGACTACTGGATTTATTCACTTTTCTCTCCACATCAGCTGTTCTAGGAGGAAGCTATCAGGAACATGTTCAGAACATTCACAGCCATTGGCTAGGGCCTGTTTGTGCCCTAATATATTACAAGTGTCAGATAAAAGATGTAAAGCAAGGTCAGTGAAAGCCACCATGGCTAATTCCCTGTCCCCTCCACCCTCAACTTCCTCCCTGTCACCTGACAAATGAAGAAACTGAGTCCCAGAGTAAGAGAACAAACCAAGGCTTGCCAGCAATGGAACCAGGTGAGATCCCAGCTTGGTCTGAACAAGTGGAAAACATAAACACACACACACACACACACACACACACACTCCCTAAAGTGAATGCCCAGCCCTTCCCTCCCTAGTGCTGCCAATTACCGGGCACTTGACCTTGACCAAATTACTTAACTCTTTTAGCCTTAGCTTTCTCAGCCAGAAAAGGGAAAATGGCTTTCCCACCACATGGAACAGTGTAGATACTATGCTTAGAGCAGCATCTGACACAGAATTAAAGATAGCATTTTTATTTTTGTACTGGGGATTAAACTCGGGACCTTCATACTGAACTACCAAGTACACACCTATTTTTTTTCTTTTCTTTTCTTTTCTATTCTATTCTTTTCAGGAGAATAAAACCCAATAATACAGAGCAGAATAAAGCCAATCAAAACAAAGCAGTGAAAGTGCTACAGAACTTCAAAGCAGAACAATAGGTTATCAGCAGTGGCTGCCATAATGGATCTTATCTCCACAATAGTTGTCCATTTCCTCACACATAGTAAAATCAAATAGAAAAAAACAGAATAAAACCAATCAAACACAGCATTGAATAAAACAAAACAATAAATTAGAACAAAACAGTGAGAATAATATTGAATTTCAAAAACAAGACAGGAAATGCCCCATATTTGCCATATTGCATACTGTCATCCTCCTAACAGATGCTCAGACCACCAGCCTCAGGCCTGCAAAGTCAATCAAGCAACGCAAGCATTTAGTCGTTTTTGCATCTCAGTTGCTATCAACTTAGCCTGTCCTCCAAACCAGCCAGTTGCTTATGGGGAGGAAGGGAGGTCTTGTTTCTCAGTAACGTTGACTTAGGAGTATATACAGTGAATCTTATTTAATCAGTGTAGAACTCAGGACCTTGCACTTGCCAGGCAGGTGCTTGTGCTGCTGAGCTATAGCCCCAGCCCTCAACCCTTTTTAAAATGTTTTATTTTAAGACAGGATCTTGCTAAACCTCTAAGTTGTCCAGGCTGGGCTCAAACCTGTGGTCCTCCTACCTCAGCCTCCCAGAGTGCTAGGATTACAAGTGTGCACCACTACACCTGGCCTAATTATTCTTCCCATTATTTTTACTATACCCACAAACCCCAGTCTTCCAGATGGGAGGCTTGGAGGGAGGCCTAACCACCCAGGCCAGGGCAAGGTCTCCCTTCTGTAGTGTATCGTCCCCTTTGCCACCAAGGTTTTGAAATACAACCCAAGTAAGGACACCTTTGTCAGAAAAAAAGTTGAAAGGGCTGGGACAGCAGAGACAAGCAAGCCACGGAGAGAATCCCACAGCACAGAACAGCAGATTTGGCCTGTGATTTTCAAACTGTGTGGCTCTGTGGGGACCTAAAGCCCCCAGTCAAGGTGGACGGTACACAGGCTCCAGGCCACCTGCTCTGTTTATTGGAGCCTCTTGGCCTCCGTGTGTGTGTGTGTGTGTGTGTGTGCTCTGTGTGTAATAGCATTTCAAAACAAAGTCCTGCAGCAATGGGAGGTCTTAAAATCCCAATGCATGCTCTGATTTCTTTCTTTCTTTCTTTCTTTCTTTCTTTCTTTCTTTCTTTCTTTCTTCTTTCTTTCTTTCGTTGTTTTCTTGAGACAGGGTCTCCCTATGTAGTTCAGACTGGTCTTGAACTCACTATGTAGCCCAGGCAGACCTCAAACTCACTGTGATCCTCTTGTCTCAGCCTTCTGAGCGTTGGGATTTTTTATATATATATAAAACTTAGGCAAACATTTATTTACCCACACCCCAAAAAATCAGCTGAGTAGGTGTCTGGGGAAAACAAAGTGGATACAAATCTCTTCATCACTACAGACTTCAGTCAGGGCTGGAAGGAGGAAAGGAAGATGCAATTCTTTTCATCTCAGGGCCTTTCTGCTTTCATGGTTCTCTTATTCTGCATCTTCTCATGGATTCTCAGTCTCACATGAGGAAACAGAACAGGCCAGGAGACGGTCAGGTGCCATGATTGAGGAAGAAGACAGCAAGTGGTAAAGGACGCGCTGTTTGGGCCTCAGCCTTCTCTCATATCCACCTCTGTTCTCAGAAGAGCCCGGCAAGGCTTTCACTCTTCAGTTTTGCCCCGGTCCTTCAGCTGCCAGAACGCTGATGTCGAAGTGGTCTGTCCCATGGAGAGCTGCAGCTCTCCATCGAGACAGGGGACACACCTGTGCACTCCCATCTTCCGTGCAGACAGCCTGACACACCCATAAGCATGCAGACACCATCCTGGTCACCTGCTGCTTAGCCACTGGGTAGGAGCTGCAGCTCTCCACGAGGCAGACCACTGCGACATCAAGGTCAGCCAGCCGAAGGACTGGGGCAAAAGAGAGTGAAAGCCTTGCCGGGCTCTTCTGAGAACACCCTAAACCGATGTGGATACGAGAAAAGCCTGAGGTTCAAACAGCGCCTCCTTTACCACTTATGTCTTGTTCCTCAGTCGTAGCCCCACACTCAGACCACTAGACCTGAGACCTCGGACAGATGTGCTATTTGTCTTTTGAAACTTACTTTTAGGGGAAAAAAAAATTCTACTGGGTAGAGATGAGTGGTCTCCAAAAGGTTTTAGTTCTCTTTTTAAATCAGGTTCAACCTCACAGAGCTGGACTTTCAATTTCTGTAGCTTCACTGTTCCCTGGGCACTCAGAAATCCTTTGGTGATGCCCCCTCTATTTCAAGACCCGCCAAAATTAAAAGGAGTGACTACAGATAAGTTTTTGGTACTTTCCAAAATTAAACTATTTCCCTTGGTAAATTTCCAGCAAATGAGCTCACTAATCTGAAAACAGGATGTGGCACATGAGGAGTGTGAGGTCAGACTGCCTGCTTTTCACTCACACTGACCTGGCCACGGACAGGGAAGAAGGGGGAGTGGGACGGAGGTGAGACAGAGAGTGTCCCTTGCAGACCCCAAATCCTTGAGACACCTCACTTCAGGGGTTGGTATGAGAGCCCATGCAGTGTTAAACCAGCGATGGGGGGACTTTGATGCTTTACTGTTAGGCTTGAAAGACCTTGCAGGCCGCTGGTAGCCTGCCTCTTGCAGATTCTGGGGGTTCTCTCTTGGCTCCCGAAGCCCCTCAGTTTGTTTCCCCACGATCTCCTTTCACCCATGGGACGCTCCTGCAACATCCACCTGCCAGACACTTGCCTACATCCCAGGTCAAAAAGCGAAAGAAGAAAAGGGTAGTTCCCCGCTTTAAGGCCAATTGGGACTCAAAACAAAAACAGACAGGGACCCTAATCATAAAGATTGTCTCATGTGTGCCCCTGTGAAATTAAAACCGAGGACAGCCTCCCTCCTCCCTCAACAGCCGGACCTACAGGTACTAAGCCTGATTAAAGAAGAGGCGTTGTCAAATTAGTGGTTCGCAAAAATAAAAGTTGTATTTGCTTTCTTTTTTATTTTAAAAACAAAAAAAGAATAAAAGCAATGACACAGAATTTCAAAACAAAATAATAGGAGACTAACACTGCTTAATATATCGCATATTATCCAGCTGTTTGTATCTTATAAACAAAAATCCTGCCCCAACACCAAATCCCATAACTCTTGTGAGTGACATAAACAAGCTCACGGAGAGTAAGTGGCAGTGCATGAGTGCCTGTGTGTGTGTTCGTGTGTTGGAGTGTGCGCGCGCGCGCGCTGTTTAGACTAAAAAAAGCAGAAATAGCCCCTTAAATTCCCCGGGTTTGTAAACGCACCGTTGGGACCTGTCAGCACAGCTCTTTACAGATTGTGCCAACCTGCTAGCGAGGAACTTGGCAGCGCGCTGGGCTCGGTAAGACCTGGGTTGCTACGTTTCAAATCCCCGGGCTGCGAGATGCCAGGCAAGGAGGGGGGTCGGAAAGGTTCAAAGGCCAAGCCTGTTCACGTTTATACTGGGCGAGCGCTGCGCAAAGCACTGGGTGCTGCGGACGCGGCAGCAGGCAGGGGACGCCGCGCGCTGGCCAGGGCTGCACGCCTGTTGGCCACTGGTGGGAGCGCGGGGCCGCGGTTTCCCCGTCCGCGGAGTGCCCGCCCCGCCCCGGGGCGGCCTCAGAAACCAGTCTGGTCTGTAGGGACTCGGCCGCCAGCCCTGCCTTCCGTGGCTTCCGCCAGCCGGGAGGTGTCGTCCTTTGCACCCCACCGGAAGCTCCCGACTGACCGCGGGGAGGCGGCGGCACCGAGGTTGGTTGCCCTGCACCCCTCCCACCCCAATCTCTCGGCTTTGCGCCGCCCAGCCCCCCGATCGATCGCACCGGGGTGGGGGCTTCCCAAGCTCCAGCCCCGCAGACCTCGGGACCTGGGCTCCTCTGCTATGGGCCCTGCCCGGCTCACCGCCCCCAGCCCCACCCACGCGCGCCGGGGGCCTCCCTGGAGCGTGTTCCTCCTGAGCAGTCAGGCTGCTAGGGTCTCGGAGTGTGCGCGCACCTGGACATCAGATGCGGGCTGACGACAGTCACCTGCGCTTGCCCTGGGGCAGGGCTGGGGACCACTGAGACCTCCCGGGCAGCAGGCTGCTGTCGGGGTTAGGCAGAGCGCGACAGTCTGGCAAGCCAGGTGCCCAATCCCAATGCCCCAGAGAGACTTCCCAGGGGGAATTGTGGGGTCCCTGGAAGGAAGAGTGGGAAGACCTGGAGATGGGGGGCGTGGCTCAGAGAGCCTGCAGTGCTCAGCCCTGCAGATGGGCCAGTGGACGTTCCAGGTGGAAGAGAAAGGGGTCAAGAGGATGGATGAGGAGCATGGTGGTGATGGAGGGGTTACAGGAAGGGAGGAAAGATAGGAGGGAATCCGGAAGAGCTAAGAATGCGGACCAAGGGCTGGGAGGATAGTACTGGGACAGGTGCAGGCAGCTGGCAACCTCCACATCCACAGCACCAGGGGAATGGGTCCAGAGGTTCAAGCACCTCTGGAGACAGTCTTTTCTGTGCGTTTTACTGCTGAAGGAGGAGAGAGAGTAGAGGAGGGAGAGGAATTGGGGATGAGGGTGAGGAGCATTTGGAAGCATGTGTGGTTAGAGTGCAGGCTTTTGGTTCCAGCATCCTGGCTCACTAGCCAAGGTGATCACTTAACTCCTCTATACCTCGGTTCCCTCCTCTGTAAAATGGGGGAATGGCAATATCTGCCTCTTAGGGGTCACATGACAATTGGATGAGATGCCTAAAAGTACTTAATACAGCACTGAAAAGTAGTACTTGTTATTTTGTACTTAGAGTGACTTGGACATATTTTGGTGTTGATATGAAGAAGCTGGTAGAGAGGGAGTCAGTGAAGACAGATGAGGCAGCAGAATGACTGGTGAGGAAGGGACACAGAAGCTAGATGGGGAAATGAGGCTTGGGTGTCTCTTCTGTTCCAAACCAGGACAGGAAGGGAACAGGTGGGCATGCAGGAAGTTGGCAGGTTTAGACAAGCAGTTAAGACAGTGCCTTTCTGATAGTCTCAAGTGGGCCTTGAGGTAGCTTGCTGAAAAGGCCAGGCAGGCCCAGGTGAGGGTGAAGTGCTGATGTAAACTGCCACTGCAGGACACAGTGGCCTCTGTGCCATCGGCCCAGGCAGTCCTTCCATCCCAAGGAAGGCAGGCAGTTGAGTTTATCTAGGATCAGACGACAACATTCCACCTGCCCTGCCCAGGTGGGAGGCTGAGGTCAGTGGCTGTGAGAACATTATATTGGTGGAATTTACCCTTCTAATCCTCTTCCCTGGTTTTCAGTAGAGGAGCTGTGGCCATGATCTGAGCAAAATGCTGAAGCCTTCCAAACATTTCACTTGGGCCATGAGCCATGCTACACTTTCACTCAACACTTCTTGATCATCACAACAATTGGATGAAATAGATATTATCATCCCCACTTTATAGTGCATAATCTGAGGTTCAGAGAAGCTAAAGACCTTATCCTAGGAGCCATAGCTAGTAAGTAGTGGGCCCAGGATTCCTACTAAATATGAGTATCTCAGAAACCATGATTGAAACTACTGTGAAAGTTTGCAAACACCTGTCACAGCCCAGTGATTTTCCATTTGATAGGTAGGTAAGACAAGGTGGATGCTCTGACCTCCATCCTAGGGTCCAAGGCTCCATCAGCCTACCTTGCTTTCATCTCTTCTGTGGTGAAGGAACACAGAACTTTAAGTCCTACAGCCCTGGTTTGAGGCTGTGTGACTTTGGACTGTGCCTCTTGCTTCTCTAAGGTAAATGTGACTGCAGAATTCCCCACAGGTCGTGAGGGTTGGAAGGGCACTATAGACTGACGAGGAGCCGCTGTTTCCACAGCTCATTTTCCTGCAAACATGGAGCTCCAACTCACTGGACTGCTGAAGCAATTTCCAGTGATCTTGTTCAGTGCTTTGTTCTCCCAGGGGCAAGGAAGTGGTGGCACCCAACCTGAGCCTGTAGCCACCTATGACTTCCTGAGTGGGGCTGTGGGGAGAGGGCTGTACAGAGTCTGAGGTCCCAAGACCTTAGACTTCAAAGGAGGGGAGGAGGGCCTGTTTGTCACTGTCATGATCTACACAGGATGCCGCAGGCAGGGTTGGGTCTTCACAGGCCTCCAACTGGTTCTAGTGGCCTTGGTCGTAAGGTCACAGAACTGTAGAGACTGTGACCACTTGTTGCAACTATTTATTTATTTATTTTTTTACAGATGGGGTAACCAAGAGCCACTGTGAGAAAGTGACTTCCATCTGAGGTCCCCCAGATGCACTGAACAGGGCAGAGCTAAAGGACCTAGAACTTGAATTTTTGGACCTGCCCCTAGGACGACCCTGGGGATTTCCACCAGGAAGGTGAGCACCCCTGCTGAGAATTCGTTGCTGCTCAGAGGTCCCAGGTAACAAGACAAGTGGCCAGCTCTGGCCTCTCCACCAGTGAGCTCCTGAGGAAGTGAAGGAAGTCCGAGACAGCCTGCAAATCTCAAACAAGAGGAACTCTGTGGTCTCTGAAAGTCTGTGACAGGGTTCTTTGACTGTGACTTGCTCCCTTGCTCTTTTTCACTGTGAAAAATGACTGGACACTCCTGCAGCCTTCAGTCACTGTCCAGGGGATTTTTTTTTTTCACCACAAAGGGTAATTCCTGTTTCATCCCTGCTGTGACTCAGCTGTGACGTTGAACTTTATAAGCCAGACAGAAGATAAAGTCACCGGAGACTCCTGCTCACCAGAGAGGGTGGCCCAGGCCAGAATCCACCTCTTCTCTCCCCACGCACTCCACAGAGCTGGTCCTCTGCCGGGCCCTGCACCCTGAGATGGCCTCCAGCTCAGCCAGCAGCCCCCGCCCGGCACCCGATGAGAACGAGTTCCCCTTTGGGTGCCCCCCCACCATCTGCCAGGACCTGCCAGAGCCCAGGGCCCTCTGCTGCACAGACTGTCAGCCCGAGAACCCAAGGTGAGGGTGTGGGGCGTGAAGAGTGGGCAGGAAGAAGGAGTGGGCAGGGAGCATAGGGTGGCCTGGCTCAAGTGCTGCTGGCCGTGCGCCTCTGCTTTCTTGTCTGTTCAGCTGTTTCCTGCCTCACAGAATTGCTGCAGGGCCTGGTATATAATATTCAAGCAGGTACTTACAATAATGAATATAAACTCCCTTGATAAATGACAAATTGATTTTTATTTATGTTTTTTGTTTGTTGTTTATTTTCTTCTGGGTTTTGTTGTTGTTTTTTTAGGGAGTGCTGGGAATTGAACCCAAGGCCTTGTACTCTCCCACCAAGATATACCCTCAGCCACTTATATTTGTGTTTAAAACATAAATGTGGGACATCAAAAGTAACATTAACATCCTACCTTTGGCAACTATTAGGTATCTACTGTGTGCCAACTCCTCTTTCCTTGTGTCCTCAAAACAGCCTGTGTAATGTTACTGTCCTATTTTACAGTTAAGGTCACTGATTTCTCCTGGAGAGAGGAGGTCAGCTTGTCTAAGGCCACTTTTTGACAAATATGCCCTTACATAGTCATGCACCACCACCATGACCTTTGGCTTGAGTGTAATAGTTGAAGAAGGTGGGAAAACTGAATCAGGCAAGTGAGAAGTACAGGCTGATAAAGGGCAGGCTGTGGGGAGAGGTGAGAGGCCACGGTGATGAGGAGCAAATCTTTACTGCCTTCTCAGCCAGTGGATTGCGTGGAGTCATGTCAGGCTTTGGGGGTGGCTCTCTGGGCCTCTCCACACAGAGGAGGAGATAGGAGCTGACCAGAAGACAAAGTGGCTAGGTCAGCAGCGCTCTGAAAAGTGGGCTAGGTCAGTAGCACTCACTGTGGGTCAGAACCACTTGGGAGTTTTGTGAAAACACAGGTACCCATGCGCCACCCCACAGAATCTGACACCCACTCCTGACTAAGAGCCTTCAGGTGAGGTAGTTTCTGAGGCCCCTTCTTTTTTCTAATAGGCCATGGTCATCTGTAGCTACCAAACCAAGAGGTGGCAACCAAATATGGTGGTGCATACCTGTCATTCCAGCCCTCTTGGAGGCTGAGGCAGGAGGCTCACAAGTTCAAGCCCAATCTGGGCAAGTTATCAACTTAACAAGAACCTATCTCAAAATTTTTTAAAAAGGGCTGTGGATATAGCTCAATGCAAAGGTCCTGGGTTCAATTCTCAGCCTACACCAAAAAATAATAAAAATATCAATAACAACAACAACAACAACACAGCAACAACAATAATAGGCCAAAATCACTCAGAGGCTGCTGAACAGGGCAAGTATAATCATGCATTCACCATCCCCTGCCTAAACCCTGGGGCCAGGTATGTTTGGGAATTCTCTTTATTTTTCAGGGTTTAGAAAGCTAACCAGCACATGATGTAATTCTTCTAGTGGGCACAGAGGCTGCACTCTGTAATCAAACACTTTAATGTTTCTCCAGTGCAAGATAAATATGCACATCAAGTGGGATGAGTGAGGTCAGGTTTAGCTGCAGAAAAACATTCCATTTCCTGTGCTTTAACAGTCTGGGACAATGGACCTGCCTGCCTGAGCACTGGTATCAGCACCCATGCTGGGCAAAGGTCAAGGGTTTTGACGCTGCAGGAGAATGGACTGGAGGGTTGTGCACCTCACTCAGCAGGATTTGTTCATGTTTCCCCAGGAACGGTGTCGAGGACCAGATCTGTCCCAAATGCAGAGGGGACAACCTCCAGTCTGAAAGCCCTGGAAGCCTTCTGACCCAGGAGAAGGTATGTTGACGCAGCCAGGAAAGACTATTTGCCTGTTCTCCTCATTGGTCCAACTTGAGGCCAAGTAGGCCAAGGTGGCCCTGGCAGACGTCTTCCTCCTTTGCCTTGAGTCTGTGCTGAATTCACTTTACAAGCACTGAGGAGCCTGATGTCCACAGAGGTGAGGCACCTTACCCAAAACCACCCAGCTGGTCCAAGAAAGATTCGGGGTGAGGTCCACTGTCTGGATCGAGAGTCCATAAACTGCGATGCATGGGCCAAGTCCAGCCCAGCACCTAGATTTTTGTACAGCCCTCAAGCTAAGAATGTTTTTGATTTTTGTATTTTTAAATGAAGGGTGGGGGAGAAGAATAGTATTTTGGGACACATGAAAATTATATGAAATTCACACGTCTGTGTCCATAAATAAGGTTTTGTTGGTACATAGCCATGTCCATTCATTTATATATTGCCCATGGCTATTTTCTCCCTGCAGGGGCAGAGCTGAGTATTTGCAACAGAGGCATCAAAGGCCAAAACACTCACTCTCTGGCTCTTTTCTGAAAAAATTAGCCAGGCTGTGATGTAGGGAGAGGCCATAATCGGCTTCCTGTCTGGCTGTACTTCTAGGATGAGAGACATCTTTAGAAGTATAAGAAGCCACAGAAATAGCCTTGGGTATCACAGTTTAGAACTCTGGCCCTCACAGGATCTGTCCAGACAGGTTCCCACATCGCATTTGGAACTGGTCCATTCCCACTAGTTTAGGATCCCATAATAAAAATCAGGAAACTCTAGTCAGTTTCTTAAGAAGTTAAATTCTGGGCTGGGGATTTAGTTTAGCAGCTTAAGTGCCTGCCTGGCAAGCACAAGGTCCTAAGTTCAATCCCCAGTACAAAAAAAAAAAAAAAAACAAGTTAAATTCTTCCGTTTGAGCAGTCAGCCTTTACACTGAGCCCACCATGTTCCCCTGATATAGTTCACTGTGTAAATGTGATGGTACAATAGCAGATGATTGTTTTCAATAAGGCCTTTACTAGATGGCAATCTTTGCATTAATCTCCCTATTTAAAAAAAAAAACTTATATGGGTCCATGGCTACAAACATATTGAATCACTGCTTAAAATCCAATCCCCTTATTTATTTGTTTAGATGTGAGGCCCAAGACCCCCTGGAGAGTCCCAGTGCCAAAGCTCCCCACTAACCAGCCTCACTGCCCCCACCGTGAGATAGATGCTCCTCCACTTTCTCCTTTTAGCAGCAGTGGCCCACAGATTTCCGGAACAGTTTTGTGGCTGGTGATAAATCCCAGGACTTGTTTCTCTCTGCTTGCAAAATAAGGCCAGACTAAATTGGTTCTGCAGGGCCTTTCCAAGGTCTGTCATGTCCAGCTCACAGGTCAGTGGCCCCCACAGTTGCTTTCACACCCACCTCCCTCTCCCTGGCTGTGCACTGGTCCTTGTCACTCAGAAAGTTTGGGGGAATTTCCTGTCCTGTGCAGGAAAGTTTGGAGGGCTTTCCTGTCCTTTTCTCAATAGTTTCTCCTCAGACAGGGCCTCAGAAAAAAATAACCAGGGTCCAATGCATTTTCCTGCAACCTGACATGCTACGTTTTGGAAGAGTCAATGCAATAGACTCTGATAAGTGGGAGAATGTCCTGAACCTTCTTGTTTGGCTGATTTAGTGCACTAGCTGTGACACAGGAGCAGCCCCCTACTCTGTGGGCTGTCTAGGGCCCTGCGCGACTGCACGGCCCAGGGCTACTGTTTTGAACTTGTTTTATTCCTTGCTCTTAACAAAGTTCATACCCACTCATTAGATTATATAGGTAGGGTAGATTGCAATCTCTTAACCTGGTGACTTTCATTTTTCCCCCTTTGTCAAAGCAAAATCCAATATAAGCAAGGAGAACCTGGAACCCCATCTTTTAGTTACCCTGGCTCTTTCTTTTGTCCCCACCCCTGAAGGATTCTGGGGCTCACAGAGCCCCATAGCACACAGTTTGAAACTTGCTGCCTTAAGCCTAAAGTGGCTGCTGCTTACAGGAGACGCTGGTGCCTGAGTTTGGGGGCACAAGGGCCTCCTTGACACAGCCAGCCCCTCTCGAAGGAGCGGCTGGTTTCCCACCCAGTGCAGTCATCAGTGCTCAGGCAATGAATTCTGTACAAAGCCACGGAGCAGAAAGACCAGGGACTACTCTGAATCCTGCCCTTCATGGAAATTTTGGGGAACTTTTGACCAAAGGAAAGCAGCTGATAAGAAATTAACACTTTGCATATGTGGGAATTTCTTAATTTGCCTGTGCCTCTGAAAGAACCTGGGAAACAGAAGCAGGGCAGAGGAGCCAGGCTGGACTGGAGCCTTGCTGAGCTAAGTCCAGGGGTGCTCATCCTCGAGGACATTTTCTGTGCCATCTGCTTATCAGTTTGTGCCATCCTCTGACTTTATTCAATTACAGTCTCCCGGAGGAGAGCACAGAGCCACGGACAGGTTACCTAATATAAGAAGCAGATATTAGAGGATTGATATTGATCTAGTTAGAGACTAGGTTCTTGCCTGGAATAATCTTCCTGAAGAGGTGAAATGAAGTAAAGGCCAAACCAGCGGCTGAAAATAACATGCAAGTCTGTTTACCAAGATCCCTGCATATGATATTGTTTCTCTCACTTCCTTCTGAGGCCCTTTCAAAAATGTCAAAATCATGCTAGCATGATACTGATGGCACAATAATGCCACAGATTTTTCTAGAATCCAAAAATGACAGCAGCTTAAGTTTCTTAGTCCTTTTTCCATCATGTTCCTGATTCCTGCTGCTGGACTTCATGCCCTTCCAAAGATAGGAAGCTCTTTACTCCACGGATGGCTGCTTCCATGTTCCATGGACTCTGAGTATAGCAACTGTTTCTTCTTTATTTTTGCAGAGCTGAAGTTTGGCTCCTTTGAGGGCCACAAAGGACAAGGCAGCCTCCATTCCCAGGGTCCATCCTGAGGAAGACACTAACATGCCCCTCTTACATCTGTCCCCAGTCTGCATGCATCTCAGGCAAACATGTTCCTGTTTATCTGTGTCCCTTGAGGTGAACCTCCAAACCCTTACACTTCTAACTTTGGCAGTTTATAAGCTTATCAATCCAGTGGCATCTCATGTGGTGGGTGGTAGTGTTGCCCTATTTTACTAACAGGTGATATATCTAAGGCCCTGCGAGAAAATATTGGCACCCGGACCAAAATCACATGGCAAGTGAGACACAAAGCCAGGCCCCAAGCTTCTGCCTCCTAGGCTGGTGGCATTACCTCTGCACTGCCTCCAAATGGGGGATTACTCCCCAAAAGCTTTATGCATGTTTAAATCATCCTTAAGAACCAGAATCCAGTAAGAAAGTGCAATGGTGACATCCAGGACTACTCTCAACCAGAGAATCAGCCAAGGCTTCCAGGAGGAGGTGGCAGTTGAGCTGAGCAGAGGAAGGCAGACAGGAAATGGACACCATCAGAGGAGGGTGGGAGCTGACAGGCAGTGACAGACTGACCAAGTCCCCCTGTGACTAGGGTGCTCTACTTCGGCACCGGCTGAGGCCTGAGCAGCAACAGTCCCTCCGGCCTCCAAAGCTGAGCTGTGTCCGTGCTCAGCCCAGCGGGCAGGCAGCCCCAGCACACTCAGCTCCTGCTCTGCACAGCAGCTGCACAAAGGCAGCACTCAGGCGGCTGGCACCCTCTCAACACTCACATGCTTGGAGGCCCCCAGGTCTCTAAATGGGGACCACCCAATAGGACCGTCTGTGACCTCATCACAAAAGCCCTGAGTGGCCAGGGTGAGTGGGAACACCACACAGCCTGAGGCCTTGCAGGGGGCGAGTGTTCCCACAGGCCCAGGACTCTTTTCTCTTTTTCTGTTTCTTCCTCAGAGCAAATTCCACTGCCAACTTTATTTTTAGTAACTTGCAAGCAGTACAATCATTCACACAGGGGCTGCTTATGGCACCGAGACCCCAGATTTGGCCCAGGACAGAGCACTGTTCTTTCTCCTCAGCTGGACCTAATTCCCTTTCTGTCCCATCAGTCCCCGGCCTTCAGGGGACATGCTTTGGTCAAGGTGGGGACTCTGGTGGAGAAGGAATTCAGAAGTGGGCTGCAGGCCCCGGGGCTGCTTTGCTCGGCCTTGCTGCCTCCTGTAAGCCCCTGCCACCCAACCCCTGGCTTCCTTTCCATGGTGAGGAAGCAAAACCTGAGTCCTGTCTTTTTCCTCCTGGTGCTGGGAGGATCTGACAGGCCACAGATGACACAGAGTTGAGCAAGTCGCAGTGATCTCAAGCGAACCATCTGCTCCGTTTCTCTGTCCCCATTAAGGTGAAGCTAATTCAGCCCTGCCTGTTACAGAGAATTGTCACAGGGACCCTTTGAGATACCATGCAAAAATATTTTGGTCACTGAGCATGGTGGCACATGCCTGTAATCCCAGCATTGAGGCAGAAGGATCACCCCAAGTTTGAGGCCAGCTATATAGTGAGTTTAAGGCTGGTCTAACTACATAGTGAAACCCTGTCTCAAAAAAAAAGCTTTATACCTCTATAATTAGGTGTTTTAGGGACTTACACATGTAGGAATGTGCCTTGTCAGAGAAAATCCAATGAGAGTTTGAGATGTGAAGGTTAAATGAGATACATGTATTGGCAGACCTGGGGGCGGGGCAGCAAGCATAATACTGGTAACAGTCACCCCACTACTCACAGCTAATGTATCTTGAGCACTGTTAAAAAAAATCCTCCAAAAAAGATATCCACATCCTGATGCTAGGAATCTGTGAATAGGTTATCTTGCATGACTATTCATTCACTAGGGCTGCTGTAACCCAGGGCCACAGACTGGGTGGTTCCAATAACAGAAGTTTGCTTCCTGAAACACAGTATTGGCAGGGTTGATGTCTTTCCAGGTGTCTCTTTGTGGTTTGTAGATGACCATCTTTTCCTGTGTTGTTATCTGGTCTCCCATGTCCACATTTTTTCTTCTAAAGACACCAGTCCTATTGGATTAGGGCCTGTCCATAATGACATCATTTTTACTTAATGAGCTCCTTCAAGGCCCTGTAACCACATTCTGAGGGATGTGGTGTTAGAACTTCAACATACAAATTGGGGGGGGGGGCATGTGCAGCCCATAACCCGGGACTCCTAGGTGAACACGATGTGAGCACAAACACCCTCGTAAGAGAGAAACAAGATTGGCAGATGCTGTGCTCCTAGCTTTGAAGCTGGAAGAAGGGACCCCAAACCAAGGAAATCAGGCAGCCAGTTGAAGCTAGAAACTCAGGGAAACAGACCTTCTCCTAAAGCTCCAGAGGGAACACAGTCCTCCTGACACCTTGGATTTCTGGCCTCCAGAACTGTAAGATAATAAATACCTACTGTTTTAAACCATTAAGTGCATGGTATTTAGTTACAGCAATAATAGGTAACTAATATTAGCATTTCTATTACCTCATTTAATCCCCACAATTACTCCCAAAGGGGTAGATACTGTTACTATCCTCATTTTACAAATGAGAAAACTAAGACTGAGAAGTTAATAATTCCCCCAGGGCTACATCTCTGGGATGTGAAGTGACAGAAACAGGCTCAACAGGCTGGTTCTGGGACCCACACCCCTAACCTCCATACACTAAGGAATCAGGGACTATTGGTAAGCCAGGTAGCCTGGCTGGCCACCAAGACCTCGGAAGGGCTCTCGAGTCACTCCTGTCCCCCGTCCATCAGCGCACCAGCCCACACCTGTAACACATCCTACTTAGTAGGACCTGGACATCCATGAAGCAGGCAGTCACTAATCACATGACACAGGGGAGGCCCTGCTGCCCGAGGACGCATCCCTTCTACACAGGTGATGTCTGAAATGCCACCGTTAGCTTGACCTTTTGCCTTCTATCTCTGATGACTCACATCAAGCTTCCACCCTTACAACCACAGATGATTTGAATCATGGACATTTTAAGGAATTGTAGGGCCCAGGGGGTTCCCAGGTCCATACACCAAGCACTCAGGCTTCTCTTGTTCCCACATGGCATCAAAAGTTCCCTGTGAAGAGAGGCTTCACGATCACTGGCTTCCCAAAGCCCACTCCCCATGAAACATCTGCTTCCCATTCTTTGTTGGGAACACTAGTCCCCAAAGCAGCAGAGTGAGCCATGCTCTGTCCCAAACCAACTGGACTCAGCAAGCCTACTGATTGGGCTGGTTTGACTTGTAGAGGAAAATAACTAGTGTGGCTTTGTATTTGTTCAGCCCAAGAAACCTTGGTCCTCTCTTCTATCCATACCCTCCCCTATTTTGACTGCATCAGATCATTCTTCCAAAACAAGATTACAAAGCTCTGTATAATCAAGTTACTATTTTCAAGCAATGACATTCACTCATTGTTAGCGAACAATTTAATGAACCCTCACTATTGAATATAGTCACATGACCACTATTACTGTCAAGATGGCAAACATTTCTGCCCCAAAATAAGCTACTTAGTGTCCTCAGTCAGTCATCCCCCCACACACACACCCCGGCAGCACCAGGCAACCGCTGATGTGCTTTGGGTCACTATCATTGTGCCTTTTCTAGAAACCCATCAGAATGAAATCAAAACTTGTCTTTTGTGTTTCACTTCTTTCATTTAGCATAATGTTTTGGAGGCTCATCCATGCAATCATGTATATTTAATTCCATTTAATTGCTGAGTGTTTTGTTCTCTAGAATGAATATACTGCAATTTGTCTTATCCACTCACCACTAACTACTGTAAATTGCTTATGGTTTGTGGCTGTGGTGAGTAAAACTGCTATGAAAATTCATATCTGCAGCTATTTGTGAATGTACATTTTCATTTCTCCTGGGTCAGTTTCTGAGAAAGAAATGTATGGGTTATATGGCAACATGATAAGTGTGATTTGTAAATAGGTTATTTTATAAGCATGGTTTAACTTCTCAAGATACTTCTATGGAGTTTTCCAAAGCATCTGTACCATTTTACATTCCCACCAGCAGTAAAGGAGAATTCCCATTGTCATTGTTTTCCATTTTAGCTGTTCTAGTGAGTAGATAGTGGTATTTCCCTGTGGGATAGTTTATATTTCTCTGGTGACTGGTGATATTGAGCATCATTTCGTAGGCTAATTATCACTTGTGTGTCTCCTTTCGTGAAATATTTGCTATGTGAGACTTGTCCTGACAGAAAAAACAGTGCTGCTCAGGATGACAGCTAGGACTCTGGTCCTGTTCTGAAGGAAAGTCACAAAAGGGCCAAGGGTCAAAGGGTGGAAAGGAGTTATCTGGCAAAGGGAACCACATGTGCCAAGCTACGTGCCCAGATCCACTCCTGCCCTGGTGGATCTTGGTGCCTTACGGAGGGCCTTAGGAATGGTCACACAAATCCCCATGAGATCCAATGACATGATTGTTATTCCCAGGTTCCCCCCGAGGTGGCCAAGGCTGGAATTGGGTGCCCCTTTGCAGGTGTTGGCTGCTCCTTCAAGGTAAGTGTGGTTAAGAGGATCTATCTACTGCAGTCCCAGACCTTCAGGTCTCCCCCATTCAGCAGCTCCCCATACCATGAAGCTACCCTCTGGATGTCCCTTGTACTAATGACTTTCCAAGCCATTGATTTCACTATTAAGCCATGGGAGTATTCAGGGGAGTTTTCATTTTTGTTTCACTTTATGGTATTGGGATAGTGAACCTGGGGCTTTCCCACTGCACTACCTCCCAAGTTTTATTTTTGAATTTTTGAGATAGGGTCTTACTAAGTTGCTAAGTTGCCCAGGCTCAGCTCAAACTTGTGATCTTCCTGCCTCAGCCTCCCACAGGGCTGGCAAGAAAGTTCTTAGTTTTTTTACTTAAACCTTGGTGTTTAGTTATTAAAACCACCCCTGTTCCTCTCTCCATGGTCCTGAATCATCACTGAGCTCAAGACCAGGGCAGGATTGTTGCTCTAGAAGCTAGGATTCCTGAGGCTTGGGCGGTTGTGTCTGATACCAGAGTCATCCAGTCCCTCCCACTGTGCAGAAAGCCACTCCCCTCTGCTGAGCAAAAGAGTGCGATGCCCCTTGGCAGCCTCCAGTGCCAGGGCTCTCCACTGTTCCCCAGTCCTCCCTCCACCTCTCTTCTCATGGATGGTTCTTCTCTCTTGGCAGGGCAGCCCACCATCCCTACAAGAGCATGAGGCTACCTCCCAAGCCACCCACCTGAACCTGCTTCTGGGGATCATGCAACAGTGGAAATCCCAGGTGGGCTCAGTCACAGGTTCTGGACCCACCGCACTGGAACGTAACCTGTCAGACCTGCAGCTACAGGCAGCTGTGGAGGTGGCAGGGGACCTGGAGGTGGATTGCTACCGAGCCCCCTGCTCTGAGAGCCAGGAGGAGCTGGCCCTGCAGCAATTCATGAAGGAGAAGCTGCTGGCCGAGCTGGAGGAGAAGCTGCGTGTGTTTGAGAACATCGTTGCTGTCCTCAACAAGGAGGTGGAAGCCTCCCACCTGGCCTTGGCCACCTCCATCCACCAGAGCCAGCTGGATCGCGAGCGCATCCTGAGCTTGGAGCAGAGGGTGAGCAGGAGAGGCAAGTTTGCCCTCGAGGCCAGCTCAGGGAGCACCCGTGGCCCTATGCTGTCTCCAGAGCAGTAGTCCGGCCTTCCTCCTAATCATTCATCCTGCTCGGAGCAGCCACACCCCATTAAAACTACCTCCCTTGAGTCCTAAGACTCTCTAAGAAGAACCTTGGGTCAGAGACTCTGGTCAAGGCCAACTCTGCCCCACCCAATGCTTCAGTCCCTTTGCTTGAGTTTCTCCTGGAATAGGACACTCCCTCCTGAGACGGCTCTTTCCACTGCTGGATACTTTTCACTGTCAGAAGTTCTTCCTTCAACTAAGCCAAAATCTCCCTGGCAACCCTTTAGGGATAGAGAGCAGTGATTATACCTTACCCCAGTCCTTCTTTAGACCAAATGCCCAGCATCTTCTTCAGGGAATGCTGTTGCTTGCCATCCCTGTGTGCTCTGACCTAGTCTCTAAAGAATTCTGTATTTTTTGGAGGCTGACTCCAAGTAATCCATTTATCCAATCGTTCTTGGCTCAACAGAACTGTCCTTGATGCCATGGCTTATACTTTTCCTAATGTAGCCACTTACCATGCAAGTGTTGCTTTTTTGCAGCAGCCCTACGTCATACTGTGTTAGGCTTGTGTTTTAGTTCTAGCTCTAGTTCTAGTTTAATTTGCTGAGTAGACCTGAGTGAGTCACTTTCTCTCTCAGGACCTCAGCTCCCCCAGCAGTAAAATTAGGGCCTACATTTCTCTAAAGAGACCCACTTCCATTCCTGATTCCCCTTACATGTGCATACCCAAGACTGAAGGTATAGTCTTTCAAATCTCACAAGGAGAACCTAATAGGAGAACCAGATACTGGATTCAGATAGCCAAGTAAAGCCTTTATTTATGTACATAGCCCAGTAAAAGGTAGGATCTATGAAGGCAGCAACTGTGTCATTTTCCCACCAACAAATTTCCTGGCTCTACTCTTCCAGGCCAGATACCAGGTAAAACATGGAAACAATTCAAATGAGCATGGGTTTATCCAGTGGTGGGGGAGAACGAATAGTAGGAAAGACATAAAACTGTTGTAAAACTCTGTGGGGACACAGACCAATTGAGTTAAGGCAGTGATTGAAGGTTTCCCACAGGAAGGGCCAGATGAGCTAGATTCTTAATGAGTGAATAGGAGAGAAGGAACTCCAGGCAGGGGTAGCACATGCAATCGTAGACTCATGTACCCAAGTCAGGCATGGTCAGGAAAACCTTTGGGGACAGAGCTATCTCTAGACCTTGACATCTTACCTCATCCCCAAGCTGGGTCCCTGGCTGAGCAGGTGTCCTTGCAGGTGATGGAGTTGCAGCAGACCCTGGCCCAGAAAGACCAGGCACTGGGAAAGCTGGAGCACAGTTTGCAGCTCATGGAGGAGGCCTCCTTTGATGGCACCTTTGTGTGGAAGATCACCAATGTCACCAGGCGGTGCCATGAGTCTGCTTGTGGCAAGACCATCAGCCTCTTCTCCCCAGGTAACTGCTCAAGGAGCACAGAGATCAGATGGGGAAGGCAGGCCCCTCTGGCCCCAGAATACAAGCTGAGAGAACAGCTGACACTGGGACAGCATGGTAGGTCCAGTCAGACCAGAGTCCACCGGAGTCACCTATGGAGACCCAGATCTGTGTTGGGACCACAGGGGCAGTGGCAAACTATACTGCCCCAGGGCTCTAACCCACTCACAACAGTGGGCTTCTTGGCCCCGGGGAAGCCCTTTCTGCTCCCTGAATGACAGCACCCTCCCCACAAATAGAAAGGTAGCAAACATTGTTATCTACTTCATAAGGCTGTCAGATGAGCGAGAGAGGACACTCAGAACCAAAGGGGGTGCAGGTGAGAGAGATGTATGTGGTGGCTTTCACCGGGGAATATGTGGGACCCACATCCTCAGGGAACTAGCAGTCTGCAGTTAGCTAAGTGGAAGACTGAGGCAGAGGTCCCCGTGTGCACAGTTGCAGGCCACCTGTGGATGTGTGTTGTATAAGCTGGGGCGGTACTTGGGAAATGTTTTTCTTAATTGATATGTATTAATATAACAGTGCTTCTACTTGTGTATAAAACACTCTTTCTCTTTCACACATGCACACAGCTGTGGCTCCATTTAAATAAACTGAACCCCAAGAAGGCCAAGTCCCTACCCAGAAGCCAGCTGGAGATACAGGCTCAGCCTTCTGTACTTGTCCCCTGTGTCACACGCGTGTGTCTAAGTAAACAGGGCAGGGGGATGGGGGCAGGAAGGTGGAGTTCTGCCTACCCTGCCTGGGCTTCGGCCCTTCTGAGTTCATCCGCCCTCTAAGGTACGCAGACCAGCTAAACTGGAATCATGACGGAACAGTGGAGTTTGCCCAGACTCGGGAGCAGCACAGCTTCCCAAAGTTGTCCTCTTACAGAGATGGCCCTCTTCAAGGGTGGCCACACCTCCTACCCACAGACGGTTTCCCCTGGAATCTTTGCAGAGGAAAAAGCAAGTAGTCCCTCTGGCTTCCTGTTCTACCAACACGTAGTGGGCAGAGATGAGTCAGCTTGGCAACATGTTCTTGCTCCACCCCCTTCCTGCCCAGCCCTCACACCCCATCCCCACCCAGGGAACTGTCCCCAGATCGCAGCAGTTGTCAGAACCCATGCCCAAAAGGACACCTTTTCAGCTGCCCAGGGAGAGAGCCTCATAGGTTCATGTGCTTAGTTATCTGCAGTGACTTGTCTCTTGGGGCCTTTGCTGGCCACTTCCCTTTGCTGGGCTGTTTCCACACTGTAAAATTAGGCTGGTGAAAAGGGAAGTTCTCAAATGTGGTCCCTGGGCCTGCCACACTGGCATCGCCTGCAAACCAGTTAGAAATGCAGATTCTTGGTCCTCCCCTCCCACCCACTGAACCAGAAACCCTGAGAATGGGGCCCATCTGTGATCCTAAAAGCCAGTTGGCAATCACAGGCTGGGCTAGGTGATCTCCGACAGCTCCTTCCCTCTTCTGTACTGTCGTGTAGTGAAGGAAGGCTGGACTCCAGCCCCAGCTGTCCTACATGTGAGCCACTGACCTTGGGCATGCCTGACCAGTACACTCCAGTCTCCTCATCTGTGCGGTCAGTGCTGCACCGCCACATCCAGGCTGCGCTGACTGTGGCCTCACATTTCAGCTTTCTACACTGCCAAGTACGGCTACAAGTTGTGCCTGCGGCTCTACCTGAATGGGGACGGCACGGGCAAGAGAACCCATCTGTCACTGTTCATCGTGATCATGAGAGGGGAGTACGATGCTCTGTTGCCATGGCCTTTCCGGAACAAGGTATGCGTCGGGACAGGGTGAGGGCCTGAGGGGTAGTAAGGAGAGCAGGAGAACCTGGATTCTAGTCCTGGTTATGAATTGGCTGTGTAACCTGGTCAAGTCCCCTGCTGTCCCCTGGGCAGTTTCCCCTTTTATACTACAAGAAGCTGAGTTTAGATCTAGCAGCCAAGGCACTAAAATAAACTCTGGAATAAAGCATTCCTGAAGGGCTTGTAGAAGCAGAATCCACAAGGTGGAGTCGATGAGGGGATCTTCCTAGAAGAGGGGGTGTGAGGCCAGCTTGAACCTTTAGGACTTCAGGAAAAGGGAATGGGACAGAGGTCCCTGGCCTCTCAAAATGCCCCAAATCAAAAACATTCACCACACCATGTGATGGTCAGGATGTGGAGCATAAGGAACTCGGATTCCTACTGATAGAGAGGAGAATGGGACAGCCCCTTGGGAAAACAGTTTACTGATTTCTTACGTAACTAAAGGTACTCTTACATACAATCTAGCGGTTACACTCCACGTATTTATCCTGGAGTTGAAAATTTATGCGAGTCCTACTATGTGACATTCTGATGAAAAAGGCAAACCTTTGAAGACAGTAGAGGATGAATGGTTTCCATGGGGTAGAAGAGAAGGAAGAAGGAACAGAGGAATCACCAAAGGTAGAAAGGCCAGTGAAATTCTTCTGTATAACACTACAGTAGTGAATATGTATCTTTATACGTTTATCAAAACTCAGCATGAATACCACCATGAACTCAAGTGACAAAGATGCATCAGTATAAGTTTCTCATCTGTAACAAAGGTACCCCTCGTGCAGGATGCAGCTGCTGTGAGAGCTTGTGCATGTAGGGAAAAGAGGAAACTTATTTCTTACCCAAGTTTTCTGTTAGTCTAAAACTGCTCTGAAACATAAAGTCTATTACAATGTTTAAGGGAGAGTTGGGGAGGTGAGGCTTTCCCTACAGCTAACAGCAGCATGGATTGGGGGAAGTATCAGGCTGCAAGCATCGGCTGCAGCGGGAAGCAGGCCGGTGGGCAGGCCAGGTGGGTCTGAGTAGGAGTCAGGAGGCAGCTGTACCCCTGTATGCTGGGGACATTTTGCTTTCTGGTCTGGGGATGATGTACAGGACCTCGTGCATGCTAGGCATGTGCTATACCATGGAGACACAGCCATCCAGGGACACTGTTAAAATACCTGGAACTGGGACTCACCCTCATAAGGCATCCAGGTTTTTGAGCCTCCTCTGGGGGTCCTCAGTGCAGCCAAGTTTAAGAACTGCTTCTTAGGGGTGCATGCATCTGTTCCATGTGTGTCCCAGAGTATGATTAACAGGGTAATGGGTGACAGCCCCTCAGGATAAGGCCTGTCCATTCTCACCCGGTGCCTGTTCAGGGTAGCGGGAGCCTTTGATTACAGGGGCCGTGCATAGCACAAGTGTCGTCCATACATTGTTTCTTTGGTTCCTGGTCAGTCTGAGCTAAGGGTCCACACAGGTGACAGGTGCAGTGCCCTTGAGCCCTGCACACTGGGCCTCAGAGCCTGGATGCTGCTGCCTGCGATCTGATCTCCCACCTGCCCCTGCCCTGCAGGTCACCTTCATGCTGCTCGACCAGAACAACCGCGAGCATGCTATTGATGCCTTCCGGCCTGACCTGAGCTCAGCATCCTTCCAGCGGCCCCAGAGTGAGACCAACGTGGCCAGCGGCTGCCCGCTCTTCTTCCCTCTCAACAAGCTGCAGTCACCTAAGCATGCCTATGTGAAAGATGACACCATGTTCCTCAAGTGCATTGTGGAGACCAACACTTAGGCCAGCTCCTGAGGGAGCCCCAACCCAGACTGGGGGCTCAGCAGGCAGACTGATTCCCTCCTATTGTGCTTACCCAGGAGCAGGACAGACAGCTTGGCTGTGGTTTCTGGCAGGATGACAGGAACTTGGGCTGGGTCAAAAAGGGTAGAGGGTTTAGAAGGGGGCAGAGAGAATTGCTCCCCTCAGTACAGACCACACAACATGAGGTACCAGTGAGACACTCAGCCTCGAAGGTTGGGGCAGAAAGACTGAGCCGGGCTGGGGTAGTGCCTGCCTGTAATCTCAGTATTCTGGAAGGCTGAGGCAGGAGGATGGCAATTTCTGGCCCAGCCTGGGCTACTTAGTGACTTAGTGAGATCCTGTCTCAAAATTAAAACAAGAAATAAAAAAGGGGACTGGGGATGTACCTTGAAGGCTCCAGGTTCAATCTCCAAATACTACCAAAAAAAAAAAGTAGGGGGAGACTGGACTGGACCTGAGATATAGATGGTGAGCCAGAGCTTTAGGCCCAAGCAGAGAGGCTCTCAGGATAGGAAAGTCTCTCCTGGGCCCCCATGGAGACCCGCCAAGAAATGTACTGGCTCCTCCCTGCTGGACTCAGAGCCAGGACAGGAAATGGAAGTGGGAGGTACCAGCATGAATTCAGCCCATCCAGGCCTGTCACCGCTGCTGGAGGTGAATGTGCAAATCTAGAGGACTGCTGTGGGGAGGGGCATCAAATTGAGCGCTGGATTTGAAGACCATAGGGCCATTCAGGGGCTCACCCCTCTCCCACCCTCCCTCACCTTCAGCATCACAGGCAGCTGAGCTGGCACACGGGGCACCTGTGCCCAGGGTCTGGAGGCTCCTTCTTCCAGAAGCCTCCAGAAGGAACGTGAAGAAGGCTGGAGCAGGACCCACTTTTCCTGCCTTGAGACCTAACCCTTGAGACTTTCCCAGAATTCCATGTCACCAATTCACCCAGGTATTCACTTCTTTCTGTTGACTGATCAGGGCCTCTGAGCCACCAGGGTAGAAGTTGTCCTTTTAAATATACAAAACTAAAGAATTTTTAAAGTCCCTTTTGAAGTTTTCATGAAGTATATGGCTGTGGGATTTGGTCATCCACAAAGGTCATCGAATCTGAGGTGGTGGGGACCAGTTTAGCAGGTGGCATCGGAGGCAAGAACACCCTCGCCTGGCCTTGGTCTCTTCCTCCCTACAGTGGGGGGACCCAGCCTACCTGCCTCCCACACAGTGTGAGAAGAGCTGTGTTTAGGTGTGGTTTGTCAGTAGCATCTTCAGATACACTAGGCTCAGGACCTGGTTCCCAACCTGACAGCTTGTGCTCTCAGGGACTGACTTGCTTCCCCTTGACAAGTGAAGGTCTGGCCCATCAAGTCCAGGTGGCTTTTGCTTCTGAGCTGGTGTCCTAGCACGTGACATCTTCCTCCATCCTTGCTGAGTGCTGAGCTGCAGCGGGTATATGGGGCTCACCCCTGTTTTGCTCAGGACAGCTGTCACCCTGAGCCTTTCATTGCTCATTTCTGATGGGAAGAGATATGTGTTAACACCTGCACATGTCATTGGCTGTGCTGGTCACTGGGGGTGACAGTGAAATATGCACCCTGCTCTTTTCATTCAGTGGAGGAAACAGAAAGCACAGACTCCACTGGGTGAAACTGGCAAGACTTAGTGGTAGGGGCATCATGTACACTCAGCCTGAAATATTTTGAAGCACAGAGGATGGGGGCATAGGGGAGAGATTGACCTCAGAGATGGGGGCATTGTGGCTGCAGGCAGGATCTGGTGGCCAAAAGATAGAGAAAAAGGCAGGAATAAGGGCTGCGCCGAGGACACGGAATGCATCTGAAACTGGCTTCTCATCTCTCACGGGTGAGCCAAGGGTGCATCTTCACAGGAGGCCTTGAGGGGAAAAGGGTCCTTCTGCCTCCAGCCACAGGCCAACCCTGAAAGGCCTCCTGGTGCCACCAGGCCACATCCCAGGAGGGCAGGGCAAGCAGGGAGCCCACCCTGGTCTGCTCAGAGCCCAGTCATTGTGTCCACAGGCACAGGCAACCCTCATACAACCCTGGGCAGTGAAGATGACTACCATCTATGCATGCCCTTGATTGCTGACTTCTGATTGTAAGAGACACACATTATGGGAATAGAGGTAATATTAAGAGAAAGGAAAATAAAGTCACCCATGAGACCAGAGTCCAGAGAGAACTACTGGGAATGGTTTAGTAGGTTTTCTTTGTCTTTTTGAAAAGGTAGATACAAACACACACAGACTTTAAAAAAAGGTAGCTAGAATCATACCTATTACACTTTTATGCTCTGCTTTTTGCCTTTAACATTCTACTGTCACCTGTTCTACCATTAGCCCCCTTCTTACAGGCAAAGACGAAGAAATCAAGGAAAGTGAAGTTGCTCAAGGCCACTTTAAATAAGTGGTGGAATCAAGATTCATACTCAGATCTTTTGACTCCAAAGCCAGGGCTGAAATTATGACTGTTTTCAGACAGAGAAACTGAGGCACCCATTTGAAGTGATGTGCCTGAAACCACAGGACCAGTTCCTGAGCTTCAGGTCTCACAGACTCTTCTGTTTTGGGTCGGGGTGCTGAGGAGAGGACTCGGGAAAGGGTGTGGAGTAGTCACGGGACCCAGAAATTATCAAGTGAGGGATGGGACAGAACAGACAGGATCCACTTCCCCTTGCAGAGCTGGGGCCTGGAAACCCTCTAAGCCTTGATCTCTCCTTCCACCATCCAGGTGGCATTCATGGTGCAGTTGTGAGAATGTCAGGGTCACAGTAGCCACTTACTCTGTGCACTGGGAGTTCCCATCTAATAATTACAGAATCAAAAACACCCATAGGTGCTTAGCTAAGTGCCAAGCACTGCCCTGAGGGCTCTCTCTGTGTCAGTCCCTGCAATTTCCATAAAAAACCCACAAGAGAGGTAACACTGTATCTCTGTTAGAGAGGTGTCCTTATCTCTGTGTTTTCAAGGAGGAAAAGTCATTCATCCAAATTCACACAAAGACCAAAAGCCAGGACTTGAAACCAGATTAGGTTATGCCAGTTTCAAACCTAAATCCAGTGATTTGATAATAGCTAGCACCAGGCTAATTGACAGAAACAGCTATCAGCTGAGATCCAATTTGAACTTTCTACAGACTGAAACTTAATTTTTTAAATAGTCATAACAAAACAACAATACCTATCATTTATTGGTATCATCTTTTAGTATCATTACCATACTTCCTTTGCAAGTATCACAATAGGGCTGGGAGGAAGATACTGTTTCCTCACTTTATAGATGAAGAGACAAGCTCAGAGAAATAAGGCAGTTTTCCCAAGGTCATATAGCCAATACTAAGGTCTCTGCCTCCACAGCCAGAAGCTTTTCCCACTGTGGTGTCATCTGCAATGAGTTGGGGGACCAGGAGGGAGTTGAATGACCCATGATGAGCATGCTGGGTAGGATTTCCCCCATCCAAAGGAGGTGGCCCTGGGCTGGAGTGCTCTGCTTTGGGGATCTGCATAGCTGGGATTCACAGCAGCTTTGGGTCAGATGAAGTCAGAGAACCCACCACACTGCCAGTGACCCTCTGCCAGGACCTGGGTTTCATGTGCCCCCTCAACATCTGGGAGATGGTTGTGTTTAACAAAGCACATTATTGTGGCCCAGATGAGCTGGGGACCACTCCAGGGGGAGCTGGGTATGTACTCATATGGGCCAATGTGTTCTTCTTTATTAGGTCCCTTCCTCAACCCCCACCTACCTCAAAGCATTTTTCTCCATGGAAAATTGGGGAGGGGGCAGGGAAACAGTGCTAATGTCATCATAACTGTCACAGTTAACCACAGTAGAAGCAGGGAGGTCAAGATGTGGAAAGAATGTATTAGCTTTCCCATCACTGGAACCAAATACTCACCACACACAATTTAAAAGGATGACATGGTTTCATTTTGCTCACAGTTTTCGGGGCTTCAGTCCGTGGTTGGCTGTCTCCAAGGCAGAAGGGCACAGCAGAGCTGAGATATTTAGTTCATGGTGACCTGGAAGCAGAGCAGGAGAACAGCAACAAAGAGGAAGGGACTAAGGACCAGACACAGACCCTGAGTCCACACATCTGTGACTCACTTAGACACCCAGAAGTGTGTTCTTCTAACCTTTGAATGGATCCCAAGCCCAATCAAGTTGACACCTCACTCTAACTACCACAGGGGGACACACATCTGGTAGTTGAAGGCTTGGCCTCTTCTCTGATGGCAAGGAAGTCTGTGAACCATTATCCTACCCCATCCTTCACCCCCACCCTCCCACTGCCCCTTGGAATGGTTGGATCCATTCTTCCAGCAACAAGAACTCTGCTCCTTTGAACAGAGAGAAAGAAGGAAATCAGAGGAAAGGAAAGGCCTGCTCAGGAGTGCCTAAAACGTACAGCCCCCTTTGAACCTGGGTCTTCTAACTACCATTCATAACCCTTCTTGATGCATTCCCCTGATGAACAGAATTGATTTCTTTCCATGTGTCCATACCCAAAACAGCCCCATCTATGGAGAAGTGCCCAGGTCAGCAGTGGAATGGAATCCACTTGGGACACTAGCCTCTGGGACTGTGGGGGGAGGGAAGCCCCTCACTAGTGCCAACTGTCCTCCTTGGGGAGTCACTGGCCCCCAGGCACAGCCAAGACCATCACAGTGTCCAGAATTTAGCCTGTCAGAGATCCTATCCTCTACTCTGAAACCCTGGGCCAATCACCTGCTGTCTCTGGTTCTGCATGGTAGACGTGTAGGTGATGATAAGTACAGGACTCCAGCTCCAGGACTCTGCAACTTCTCTGTACCTTGGCTTATTGCTTGGGGTTCTCTAGAGGAATCCACAGAAAAAGAATTTTCCAGGTAATGTATTAGGCTTACAGGATCTCCTGTAAAGCAGAAGAGTCCACCATGAACACCTATGCCTTAGAAATCCAAAGGATTTCAGCATCTGCTTAGCCCAAGAAACTTGAAGCCAAGCCAGGGAAAATGGCCCATGCCTGTAATCTCAGCAGTCAGGAGGCTGAGGCAGAAGGTTTGCCTTGAGTTTGAAAGCAGCCTAGGCTATGTAGTGAGCCTGAACCATATGGTGAGATCCTATCTCAAAATAGAAGGTAGAGGAGGAGGAAGAGGAGTAGGAGGAAGAAGAAGAGGGAGAAGAGGAGGAGGCTGGAAGCTACAGAGCACAAAGGATCAAGGATGCAGTGTCAGGCTAAGACCAAAGACTTGGAAGCACCTTGGAGAGCTGTTGGTGTGAGTCCTCATAGAAAAGCTGAAAAACAATGGAGACTGAGATCCACGGGGGACAGCAGCAGCAGGAGATGCACCCACCCAAATGGAGTGGAGCTTCCAAAAACATATAGTGACTTCTCTCTTCCTTTTTTGTTCCACCAGGGTGACAAGCCCATTGGATGTGTCTACAATGAGGGTAGGTCCTTCTCCTTCTGTTTGCTGGCCCACATGCCAATCATCTCTGGAAACACCCCAGATATACCTGCAAGTGTCTTCTAATCTGCTAGGAATTTCTTTCTTTTTCTTTTTTTTTTTTTTGTAATGCTAGGAATTTCTTAACCCAGTCAAGTTGACATACTCAGTTCCCCATTTGTAAAGGAGACAGTCAAGCCAGGCATGGTGGTACACACCTATAACTCCAGCACTATCATTTTATTTTCGAGGCAGAGGCAGGAGGATCACAAGTTTGAGGCCAACCTGGAATACACGGTGAGCTCAAGGCCAGCCTGACCCACAAAGTGAGACCCTGCCTCAAAAATAAAATGAGAGTAAATTCCTGCCCCATACAGTGCTGAGGGAATGAAACCAGCTAACATATGGTGACCTCAGTACAGGGGCTGCCTGGTGTCAGCTTTATAAATAAATTATACCTAGTTTGCCCCAACAACCACAAGTGTCATTTTAGCCCTGAGAGGTCCATAAGTTAATGCCAGATATCTCTGTCCCAGTAGTGCTGACTGCCTTCAAATCACAGACTGGCTCAGTCCTATCCCTTGCCAAGCCTCCGCTACATCCTAGAAAATAACACTTGGGCTGGACAAGGGCAAAAACCACAAAGTCTTCACTCCATGCTATGAGCCAGACACTGAAGAGACTATAGAGCCATGGACTGGTCACAGGTTGGGTACCATGTACCTTTGGGGCTGAGTCTACAGTCATGTGTCTCCAGCCCCTGAGCAAAGAGCATTTGTCCCTCTGCTTTCATGGCGTGGACCCTGTCACAGTACAGTAGGGTGCTACCATGCACAGTGTGCTTCTGAATTACAGTCAGATGTTCTCAGGACCTGCATGGTGCTGGTACCCATGCATGTAGCCCAGGGTCACCTTGCAGCTGCACAGCACAGCCCGGCTAGAGCAGGACTGCAGGCAGGGGAGCCAGCACCTCCAGAGATGACCTGCCTGGGTTCCAGCTCCACTCCTGTTTCTTGCTCTGACTCTTGCCAGGGACCAGCCCTATCCATCAGTGCAGGGGGTGGGAAGCTTGGCTCAGCAACCGTTTATTCTCAGATACCGGAAGACACAGTGAGGTGAGCCCTAGAATCTCAGGCCTGCGGGAGCTGTCAGTCTCTGACTCCTTCTTGTCCACTGTGTAATTGGTACATGGAGAGACCAGGGACAGCCCAGTCCAGCTTAGTGAGCACATGGGGTGGTCAGCAGCAGCCCCTCAGGCTGGCTACTCCTCTAGGCCACAAGGAGCCCTGGCCTGGCCCCTGCCCCAGGCAAAATGCAGTCCCACAGGAAGAACAGAGCTGGGTGAAAGCCAGTGATGCAGAGGGCACCTGCCAGTGGCCGCTCCTGAGGCATGGTTCTAGAAGAGGGTAAGAGGTAAAGAACAAAAGACAGGAAAGGCTTTGAGGGCTGTAACAGTCCCCATGAGGTCCTCTGAGATGTCTAGAACCCTCACCCTCAGCCTCAGTCCCAGGCCATTTCATAACACCTGTGTCCAGATGTCTTTGTGACTCTTCTACACATCCCACCAACTGTTCCAAGAGCCTTTCACACCTGAGAGGTCCTCTGATCTCCACATTGGCCCTGTTTGTATTTTTACAGAGGAAACTGAAACTCAGAGAGAAGATAGTGTGATATAGTGGGCAAACAGTGTTACAACTGGGTCCCTTTTCCGGCTCAACTATCAGCTCACTAGGAACTTCCAGCAAGCCTCTCCCTTGGTCTGGGCCCTGGTTTTCCCATCTATAAAATGAGGCAGCTGAATTCTAGTTTCTCATCCCTCTGGCACTCAGATCTCCTACCTCAGGGGAGCAACTCCTACCTGCCAGTGGACCCTGCCCTGTACAGATAAATAAGCTCTTATGCCACTGCTGTACCTGCAAGGCAGGTACAGCCAGCCAAGGAAAGGAAGGAGCTTTGCCCACGATCCCACAGTCCATTCACAGCTGAGCTGGGGCAAGACTTTCCCCCTTTGTTGCCTGGAGTTGCACTGTCCAGGGTGGTAGTCACAGGTCCACAGAGGTATTAAGCACATGAGGCAGGCAAACGATGGCTCTCCAAAGGTGGCCACCCCCTACACCTAGGATACACAAATGTGTGATTGCACATGGCAGAGGGGGCCTGGCAGACATGATCCAGCTAAACATCTTGTGATGAGTGAGTAGTGTCCTGGGTTACACAGGTGGAACCCATGTCACCACAAGGGTCATTACAGGGAGAGTCAGGAGGGCCCAGGACAGAGAAAGCAAAGTAACAACAGTAGCAGAGAGAGAGAGAGACAGAGATAGTGACAGAGACAGAGAGACAAAGAGATAGAGACAGAGACACAGAAATTCAGAGACAGAGAGACAGAGAGAGAGACAAAGGAACAAGGAAGATGTGACCACAGAAAGGAGACTTAGAATAATGCACTTGGAAGATAGAGGACTATAAGCCATGGAATGCAGGCAAGAAAGGACAAGGCTCAGATTCCCCCCTGGCCCTTCCAGAGGGAATACAGCCCTGCAGACACCTTGATTTGTCTCCTGAGTCTCACCCAGACTTCTGACCTCCAGCTCTCTAAGACAGTAAAATGTTGCTGGTTTGAACCCTGTGTTTGTGGTAATGCATTACGGCCAGCCACAGGAATCTAACACAGCACTTGAAATGTGGCCAGATTAAGATATGCTATGAATCTGAAACACACCAGATTTTGAAGGCTTCATATAAAAGATAATTTATTTTGTTTGTATTTTGATACGGGTGACATGCTGGCATGATAAAAAAGTACATTACTAAAATTAATCTCACTATTTTTTAATGTGGCTCCTAGAAAATTTAGAATTATATCTGTAATTCTCATTATATTGCCATCGGACAGCACCAGCCAGATTTTCTCTGCCTGGCCTCAGGGAACAGTGGTCATAGCCAGCTCCGGAGTCTGGAATGGGGGCCGTGTGCTAGGTAAAAGAGTCACCTCCCACCCCACCCCCACATACACACGCATGCAAGCTGCAGGTGGGGAGTCCTGGTGGTGGGTGAGTGTCCACATCCCTTCTTCCTCTCCCATCTGCCTCTGGGACAGTCCATGTCCCTGCAAGATGTGCTGGTTATTTTTAGAACTCTGCCTCATCACAGCTGGTTCCAAAGCTTGCTGGGTGGGAGCCAGCCTTGGGACTGCCATCTCCTGCCGGGGTTGGGGGGCATCTCAGGAGAACCCATTTATGTAGCTCTGAGGCCTTTCTGGGCCTGTAAGCAAGCTCCCAACATCCTTGGCAAGTAAAGGGTCATAATCTGCTTGTTTTCAGTTAGCTAAACCAAGGCAAAGAGGTCTCTACAAGCTACAAGGTGGCCCTATTGGGCCCTGGAAGTTGGAAGCAAGTCATCCAGACTGGGCCTTCCTTCCTCCCACAGGCCTGACACCTCCCTGGGCTGGTGCTGTGGACTCTGCCTACTTCACTTCCAGAGTTTGCCATGTCTTGTTCAGGCTTTCTCTGGAGGCTTTATCTACGTTGGAAAGGAATCTATTCTGCTTTGCTGTTTGTTTGTTTGTTTGTTTGTTTGTTGGGCTGGAGATAGAACCTGGAGCTTCACTAAAGCATGAACTCTACCACCAATCTATATCCCTGGCCCTAGGAAAGTTTTCCAAGCAAAATGAGCAAACTGCAGGTTTGGAGGGAGGCAGGCAGGCAGATGAAGCATAGCTTCAGGATATGAGACCCAACATCTCCAAACAAAGTGGTCAAAATAATCTAAAAGGTCCATAAAAATGACATAAAAACCACAATTGCCTTGTGGTTCAAACCCCAAGCTCCAGCCCCAGGAGAACCTGGGTTCTGATCCCTCACTCTTCTTTCGAGTTCCCTAAACCTCTAATTCCTTCACCACCCAATTAACTTCAGAATGGTTGGAGGGCTAAACGAGATCACAGACATAATGTACTGCTTAGTATAGTGCCAGGTACTAGTGACCTTTCGCAAATACTAGCTGTTGTGGGTATAGCTCAGCACAAGCACTCGCCTGGCACACCAGAGGTCCTCACATCCATCCCCAGAACCACAAAAAAACAAACATAAAAACCTATTTTGGTGGTAGTGCGCTTGTATCAACACCCAAGGCCCTAAGGCCAAACCCCAGTAATGACACACACACAAAAGATCACAACAAACCTCATGGTGTAGCCGCTCTTGTTAATACTATTTCACAGACTAAGAGAGCGAAGCTGAGAGGAGTGAGGGTACTCTTCAAGGTCACATGGCGAATGAGAGCAGCGCTTGGTTTTTGGGAGCAACAGCTTTATTAAGATACTAACCACATACTGTACAATTCATTCACTTGAAGTGTACAATTCAGTGGTGCAAGATATATTCAACAGTTGTTCAACCAATAGCATGGTCAGTATGAGAACCTTCTCATAACCCAAAAGAAGCCCTATACCCTTACCAGAGCTCTCCTCAGGTTGGCCAATCCCAGGCCTGGCAGCTGCCCACCTACTCTCTGGCTCTGTGGGTCATCCCATAATGAACATTTTGCCCCTCACATGTTTTCAAAAGTTCATCCATGCCATAACCTGTATCAGGCAGATAAACCTGTATCAGTACATGTTTCTTTTTTGTTACTGAATAATATTCCGTTAAATGGGTATGCCACATTTATCTTTTCATTCATTTATTCATTATTCACTCTTGGACATCTGGGTTGTTTTCATCTTTTGGTTGCTATGCATAATGCTACTATGACTGAGTGTTCAAGTTTTTATGCAGGTATTTGTTCTACATTCTCTCAGGAATATTCCTAGGAATAGAATTAGTGGTGACCTGGTAGCTATGTTGGACCTTTTGAGGAGCTGCCGGACTGTCTTCCAAGGGCAGTTGCACCACTGCCTCTAGCAGCCCAGGTTAGAAACTCAGTACTACAAATTAGGTTAAAACACTTGCCATCCTTCACGAGAAGGAGCCACAAGATGAAGTGCGAGGAGTCACTGAAGTGAACTGTGTCCTCGGCTCCCTGCCAATAATTTAAGGACAGAATAATTCCATCTCCTTGTCTGTAAAATGGTGTGATGATTCATCTTGATTAACAACTTGATTGGCTTGAGTAATGCCCAAAGATTTGTAAAGCACGCCATGGATGTGTGTAGGTGAATGGGTCATGAAGGCAGGACCTTGGGGGCCATATCTGGTCCCTGGTCCATTTCCTCTCTAGGTCTTGCCCCGTTCTCTACTTCCCAGCTGCCATGAGGTGAGCAGCTTTTCTCCACCAGTCCCTTGCACCATTTTGTTTCTGTCTTGGAGCCAACCAGCCATGGACTGAAGCTCTGAAACAGTGAGCCTAATAAACCTCTTCTCTCTTAAGTTGTGTGTGTCAGGTATTTTGTCTCAGTAATGGAAAGCTGACCAATCAATTGGGATCAAATGGGTTGGTGTGAGTATTCAATGCATTAATCCACATAAAGGGCTTAAAACTATGTGAACATTTAATTAACTTTAGTCATTGTTGTTATTTCATTTGATCCTCTCAAGAATCAGGTAGGCATTCAAGAAATTTAGTTATTGTTTGTTTGGTGTTGGGTATGAACTCAGGGTTTTGTACATGCTCTACCACTGAGCTATATCTTAGCTCCTTAAGAAATGCTTAATGACTGCTGAAAAATTATCCACAACCTTCTTTCTCTATTGTTTTAGGTATTCGAGATTGATCCCAGGGCCTGGCACATGCTAAGCAAGCACTATAGCACTGACTTGGATTCCTGTGCCCCATCCTCCTTTTTAACTTACTAAATTTTGAGACAGGGTCTCACTAAGTTGCTCAGGCTGGCCTTAAACTTGCCATCCTTCTAACTCAGCCTCCCAAATGTTCTCCTAGGATTACAGGTGTGGGCCTATACCCCATTTAAAAAAACCTACAAATGGAGGCTGAGAGAGTTTAGGGAATGTGCTCAAGGTTAAGCTATTATATCAAGAGGCTATGAAGCAAAATCAGGTTCAAAATGGGCCTTCCTGGGCCCATGGTGATAGCTGGCCAGCCCCCTTCTAACCTGTCCCTTAGGATGGCAATGCCCAGCTCTAGGCCAAACCTGAACCTGGATTTACGTTGCCTCCATGGTTCAGGATGCCTCTCTCAGTCTCTTGAGCACCCTATTAGACCCAGGAGACAAAAATTTCATCCCCATGATGATTAATTTTATGTATCAACTTGGCCAGGCTCCTCATTATGCAATCTAATAATCATCTGGGTGTTGTAGATATATTTAATATTTCTAATCCATTGACTTTAGTAAAGGAGATTAACCTTCTTGGTCTGCGTGGACCTGATTCAGTCAGTCAACAGCATTAAGAACAGATCTGCGACTTCCCTAGAGAAGGAAGAAAGTCTTCTTGTGACAAGAGCCTCAGCTCCTGCTGAGAGTTCCAGCTGACGCAGCCTGCCCCCTGCTCTGTGGGTACAGACTGGCCTTGCTGGGCACCACAATCAAGCAAATCAATCCAGCTGGTTACAGTCTAGAAGACTTGTTTATAAAAATCTTATTTCCTAAATATGAATTTGTTTTTAAGTGGACTAAATATAAAAATAAAGGTACATTGCATTATATGGTAAGTTGTTCAACAAAACTATTCAAATAATTACATTATTTGTGCCATGTTACATATCCCATAAGTACCAGGTGAAAGTCATGGACTCCTCTTTGTGGTGATCATGTGCCCTTCAACTGGAATGCTCCAACCCCTATGAGAGAAGAGCAAGTGAAGTTTGCTGGAGGATTCTATGCTTTGTTTCCTCCAGGGAACAGTTCCTTACTTTGTGAGTCTTAGTGAGTTTGGAGTTCAGGGAGATAAACTGCCCAGGAAGCCAAGGTAGACTTTGCTTCTGGGGGGAAGGGTATCCCTCCCTATGGGGATTGCATAAAAAGAGCACTGGACTGGAGTCTTTTGCTGGAGATTAAGATTCTGACCTGCTCCTTCCTAGCTGCATGACCTTAGGTAAATCCCATTGCCAGCTCTGAGCCCCACTGTTGGACACAGTTGTAGAACAAAGTCCCTGACCTGGGCCATGAGGATGGGCTATGACCTGGGGTTACACATAGAAAGAAATGGACCATCATCCACCAAAAGCTCCCAGGAGCATTCACTGAAGCTGAGACTCCCAGAGTCATGCGCTGGGTGTACTTGAGGAGAATCTTGGGGCAGGGGATATAGCTTGGTGGTAGAGATAGAGCACTTGCCTAGCATGCCAAAGCCCCTGGACTTGATCCCAAATACTGCAAAGGAAAAAAAAGACTCTCTAAAGTCTTCCAGCATTTAGTGTTCATCCATCACATACTTTTGATGTGGCCTGTGTGCCACATCAAGTCCTGGTAATGGGTGGTAAACCTCCCAGTATGCAGGCTGCTGGGTGACATAGACAATAAATGAACGCAAGTCAATGCTCTTTTGCACAGCCAGAGGCAAGCCAGGGGCTCCGGGAGAGGGCTGGTTGCCAGAGCCATCCCTCCCATAGGTTCCCCTAGGTCGGCCAACCAGGGCCTCCTGCATCCGCAGCCATATGGAAGGCATTGAGCAGTGCTCGCATTCCAAACACGTCGTCTCCTGTCTCAGCTCCCAAGCGCCTGTTTCTCAAACGTGCCTGCAGCTGCTAGAAGCCAAGGCTCCTGTGATAAGGGCACCCCCCTCTGCTTCACCCAGCAGCCACCGCCAGAGATGCAAGGGCATCTCATATCCCGTGTGGGGGCCAGCATGGCCCTCAGGGGCCACTCCATCTGCCCTCCAACACTGGGAGGTAGCCCCAGGCACAACAGAATTCCAAGAAGCCCATTGCTTTGTTGAGAAAAGTAAGGGAAAGATGTAAGCCTCCATCGCAGGCAGACTAAAACTCCTAAGGCTGGCATTCAGGGCTCCAAGCTTTCAAATAAGAGTTCGCTTACCTTTATCCTGCTTCTCCTCCCTGCCGGGGACTTCTCTTGGGGTCTGAGTGGCACAGCACAGCACTGATGGGAGCAGACCCTCTACAATCAGTTTGAGGAAACAGTTGTGCAGCATCAACTAACAGCCAGGCAGGGACCTCACTTTGTCCTCATGCCCATTTCAAGACTGCATGAATATAGTCCCTGTTTTCAGGTGAGGTGACAGAGGCTCAAACTGAAATCCACTGATGTGTCCAGAGCTGTCAAAACTGACCCTGGGTCTGGTCACCCTGCAGGGCCTCTCCATGAACACAGTGTGGGGTTTTCCCCTAAGTGATTTGATTAATAGCCTGGGGTAAGTGGAGGTTTCACATTTGTAATAGGCTCCAAGTTGATGGGATGCTCTTGGTCTGGGTCCAGGCCTTGAGAATCTCTGCCCTGCACAACAGGTCCTCATGTCAATACTGTCCATTCTGGGCACTTAGACAGGCCTTAATTCACTGCAAATAGACTGAATTCACCATAAAGTATTGTCCACCACACAGATCTCTGGCGAATTTCCTTCTACTCAGCAACACTAGAGGTTTGCTTTCCTGACTTGTCCACCTGGTGTCCTGTGCCTCAGAGAGTGACCCTCGGGGGTCACTGAATGCACCTCCTATACCCCAGGTGACCCGCACTTCCACAAGAGTGCACATATTGGCCATGCAGGCAGAAATCTGCCAGTGGTTTCCAGAGAAGGGAGGGGAGGACAGGGCAAGTGCCAGAGAGCTGAGTGAGTCTTCAGCACCTGAGCTTCCCAGGCGGAGAGTGATGGGGCAGCCACGTTCTCTTCAAGCCACCTGCCACCACTGCTGTACCCAGGTGAGCCCTCGGCACAGCAAGCACAATAACAATTAGCTGGGAGATCCGTGGATCTCTGCCTTTCTTGTTATCCCTGAATCAGCTGAGTAAAGGGAAAGTACCCTCATGCAGAGCACACACCTCATTTTTTTAGAGCTTCATTCATGACTCTCTTACACCACAGTTGTTGTTTATTGCCTATCATGTACAAGGCACTTAGCATACACAGACTCACTCATTCCTCCCAGCAGCTCCCATAAGGTGGTTGCTGAAACTATCCCTATTGTACAGATGAGGAAACTGAGGCTAACAGAGATTCAACAACGTGGCGAGGTCCCAGGCATAGGAAATGATACGGCTATTATCTCATCCTCTCTAAACTGTTGCTTTCCCTTCTGTCATCTTGCCCTTCATTTCCTGAACACCTGCTCTGTGCAAAGTTCAGGGTTGGAACCACAAAATGAATCATTCAAGTACTCATCTATTCAATCACCTTTTTTTTTGAACACTTACTATTTTTATAGACTTATGTATTTATAACGTGTCTTATTCCCAAAAGCATTTAATCTCTTTAGTTGATATATGAGAGAATAGAATTTTCCAGGAGTGGCCACATGACAAGAGACAAGTGGAAAACAGAAATTGGAAAGATCAGAAGAACCTGGGAATGAGACAGGTATGCAAAGTACAGACCTTGAGGTCCCTCAGGACAAGTCACAAATTGTCCTTGGAGCTTTCTAGACCCCACACAGCTCATGGTGTCCACAAGACACTGACACAGCAGTTGCTGAGACAAAATGAAACCCTCAGAAGCCCCGAGACCAGTGAGGTCTTTGCCTAGTGAGTTGGCATAAAGAGAACACTGTGACATATAAGCAGCAGTATCCCCAAACAGCCTTCCAAACAGCATAAATCTCAGGGACTGTTTTCTAAACCTCCTCTGTGCTGGCCCATGTCCCAAGAGGAAAGGCTGCCTAGAGAATCAAGAGACTACCCACCAATATAAGGCAGGCCCCCTCTAGCCTAATCCACACATCTGTTTATAGCAAATACTTGTAGGCAAATGTGAAGGCTAAATTCATTCTGCAGGTGAGCTTTATTTGGCCTGTGGTTTATATTTAAATTGTTTGAATTAGCTGTCAACTTTTAGCAGTTAGAGTTCAGTGGAGGGAAAAAAAAATCCAGATTTTTGTCTGCCTCTATAAAAGAGTGAATTTTTTTAAAAGGATCTGACAAAGGACCCATGATTCCCAAGGGCAAGAATTAGCTACAGCTGGTCATTTTGGTCACCTCAAAAGCCTTTCTTTGCCTTTGGTGCCCCTACCTGGTCCCCAGTCAGGATGTTTTGATCTGTGGCATCACATCACAGTCACCTGGTAACTACAGGGTCCCAGGTCATGGTCCTTGGGCTGGTGGCGGTGAGGTTGGGGGAACATGTTTAGTGACTGATCTCTCCTAACAGCACAAAACACCTGAGTGGGCCTGCAGTTGGGGGACAGATGCTTCTCTTGCAACACAACTCTTAGCAAATGTGGGGATGCAAGTTCAAGCTCATACCCCCTGACAGGTGGGTGCCCCCGAGCAGCTCCGGTGAATGGCTATGTCAGCCCTGAGTCACATGCTGCATGTACATGAATGCCCTCCACCTTGGCGGCAGATGAAAACCACCCGGAAGCCTTTCAAGCCACATTTTCCAACCCTGTGCCCAACCCACAGCCCAGACCAATTAAACAGAACCGAAGAGGAAGAAAGAATGGACTGTGTGGTTGTGCATGGTCCCAGGGGATCCCCATGTAACAGTCTGTGTGAGGACAGGGCTTAAAAATGAGAATCCGTTTCAGGGCCAGGTCTGGTATTGACTATGAATAAGCAAGAGATGAGCAGAGCTCCCAAGGGAGAGGCAAAGCAAGGCAGGGGAGCAAAGGGGCTGTTACATTAAATGTGATGAGTGGGAACATGGGGCACTACGAGGACCCCCAAGCAGGGGTGCCTAACCCAGCCTGGGGGAACCTAACCTGACCCAAGATAGCCTTCAGCTGCACTTAGAGAAAAAAAATACCATCCAGCTACATAAAAAAGGGGAGGCAAATCCTAGCCAAGGCAGGATCCAGTCCAGGGCTCTGAGGCCCAAACAGGAGGCTGGGGGAGCTGGAGGTTGTCAGGCACATCTGGGGCAGAGGGTGGGGGTGAGGAGTATGAGAAGAGGCCGAGGAGGTAGAAAGGAGCCTGCATGCCAAGCTACAGAGACTGAACTTGAGCTTAAAGTTAGAGGACCCTCTGCCGGGCCTTAAGCCAGGGAGTAGCACCCATGAGCAAACCCAGATGGGATGGGGTTACCAAAGAGGGCTTCCTGAAGGGGGTCAGGCTTGAGGCCAGTGAGGGACAGGACCAGGAAAACTGGGGCTCTGATCAGCCACTTCAGTTAGAGCTGCGGAAACCCTTCCCTTCCCCATGCCCTTTGAAACAGTTTGAATCACAGACTGCCTGTGTTAAAGATGTGTTTGTCTGTTATTTGAAAGCTGCGGTTTCTCTTTAACAGATGCTGGGCCCCATCCTTTGACTAGGAACCAGGAAGGAATGAAGGACACATTCTCTTGCAGAGAGAGCTAATTACTGAAATACTGTGGGCCTCACCATGGTCCATAGCGTCACTGTCTCTTCCCCCAACAGTTCCTAAATTCTAACTGGTCAGAGTTTTTCAGTACATTTTTATGGGCTGCCCCAAAGCCAGCTGGAAGCTCTTTTTCCATAAACTCTCCCTGAGACAAGTAGCCGGGTTTCATATATTCAAATGAAAATGTCAAAAGTGTTGTTTAAAAGAAAAATAAATAAATAAAGCAACCCACTCATTTGCGAGGGCTCTGAGCAGGAGGGCTGAGGCAGATTCCAAAGGCATCTGCCGTTTTGTTGGGTGGTTTTTTGGTTTGTTTTTGCAAAGACGGTGGTCAGGTTAGAATGGTGACCATAATCACTTGTTTATCAAGCCACTGAGCAGATACTAACTGGACATTTCTGAGTGCCAGGCCTTATCTGGGTACCAACATGAGAAACTGCCCCTGGACTGGTTGCTCCCTCCCCACTGCCCTGCAGTTTCCAAATACTTCATCATCGACTGCATTTCACAGGCAGCTTTGTCAGCTGTATGTGCTGTTTGTTAGTACTTCATCTTTCAGAGCAGGAAACTGAGGCACTCAGAAATTACATATCTTGCTCACAATGGCAATGCTACTAAGTAGCAGAACTTGATGTTGGGTCATCCAAGTCCAGATGATAAATTCTATGCAAGACCTCTTGCTCCTTTTAGCAACATCAGCTAACTATTATTGGCTTAAGCTGGGCCACAACTCCAAGAGGTTTCACTGTTACCTATAATCTTTCCAGTGTCTAGCTTTGCCTTAAACTCATTTCCCTGTTGGGAAAGTTCCTATTTTGCAGAAGGAAAATCTAGCACCTAAACCCCTGGCCATCTTGACTACAAAAACCTGTTGGAGCCAAATCATTTCCCAGCATGTCTTCCTGCTTGGATGGTGGACAGGCATGTGCTTGGGGCTTCTGAGTGGTTAGGAGACCCTTGGGTTGACCCCTGAATCAGACTGTGCCTGCAATCTTCCCTTGACTGGAGTTCCTGCAGTTTCCTGGGCTCTGCCTTTTGTCCAAAACTGTTCTCCAGCCTCCAGTTCATTCTGTGGAGCTTCGCATCTCCAGCACATTCCCCCTCTTTTAAGGAGAACTGAGTTGGTCCTGGTCGCTTGTAACCAAAATTCCTGGTAGATAAAGATCACAGCACTCTATCCTGTTTGCAGAGCTGGTAGAAAATACCTACCTCCATGGTGCTGTGGCATTTTTAGATGCTATGAAAATGTTGGCACAGGCTTTTGTCCTTGGTCTGAGGAACATCATAGCAGAGAGGCCCAGTTGCCCAGGCTGCTGCCTGCACCCTGTGGAATCTCCTGTTCCTGAGTTCCCACTGGGCTCCAGACCTCTTGGCTCTCTGGGCTGCTACCAAGCTTGTTCTCCTTGTGATTCAATTCCCACTATGACCCTGCTCATCCTTTAAGGGTGGTGAATGTGGAGAAGGAGGCTGGGTAAAAGCCACGCATATGGTCTGCTGAAAAGAGATCTATGGAGGCTGCAGCAAAGGGCCTGGCAACTCATGAGGTGCTCAGAAGTGAGCTTTGAGGGGCTTTACCCCTTGCTCTCAAGGACTGTGAAAGGGGTTTTCCTACCAGTTGCTGGAGAAATAGAACCAATAAGAACATATAAGAACCAATAGAACATATATATTATTCATCTGAGATGTATTTATTTTAAAGAATGAGCTCACAGGATTTGGGACTGGCAAGTCTGGGGTCTGCAGAGTGGCTAACAGACTGGAAACTCAGGTGGGAATGAATGGTGCAGTCTCGAGGCAGAGTTATTTTCTGGGAAGACTCTGTGCTCCCTGTGAAGGCCTTCGCCACATTGCTGTGACTCACCCACACACTACGGAAGGTAACTGCCCTAATACCAGCTGGTGAGAGATGTAAGAGACAGTCCCAGCTCCACAGATTGGTGTTTCATTACACAGTGGGTTCCTACAGTGTTTAATTTTTTAAAAAAATTAAACAGTGCAGGACAGTTGGCTCCATGACACCTCCTGTGATGGTCAGGAGGACAATTGGTAATAGTCAAGCTGATGCTGGATCATGAAGAGGACATGTCTCCTCAGCCACACCAACAGTGGGGTTGGACATGAAGGGTGGGTGAGTACATTTCTCACAGTTCCAGTCTGATCTCCTATTTGCTTTTCCTGTGACCTACACACGCTAAACCCCTTGCAGTCTCACCCCCTGTTCTTTTCTCAACATCTTTTCTCTGTTTTGATGTTTAGTGAAACTCTGCCCTCTGTGCCCACCTATGTAACTCCCAAAGTTGCCCCCCTGTATGCTAGCTGTTTCGGATTTTCTGTCCCTTTATCATCTAACCACCCTTCCTCCAGTTACCATGTACACCTGGAGCAAAGGAAGCCTCACAGGTGGGATCCAGACCTTAGTGGTCTGAAAAACATCTGGAATGAAGCACTCTCAACCCATGGCTCTCACCCACAATGTCTCACCTCTTTCATGAGAGAAAGATGGGACTTGCATTGTGCTCTTGGGAGAAGCAACTCTAAGACAAGGATCTAAAGGTCCCAGCTAAACCTTTTGGAGCTATAGCCCAGCTCAGGCCCAAAGACTGAGAGCAGAACAGGAAAGAGACAGACAACAGTAAGAATAAGCGTTATCTTTAAAAACCCACAGGAGTCTAGTGAGAGAATCAAAACCTCTTCAAGCAGAAAGAGATCCTGAACATCATAGAGAAGTTCCCTCATTCAGATAGGGACTCCCCCTGAAATTCATGAGAATGTCACATGTCACAGAACACTCAGTTTTTAAACAAATGTGGACAATGGAAACTTAGGAGGACTGCTGAAGTCCTGGCAAATCAAAATGACTTTCTTCTCTGGACAGAGGGAGAGACCCTGGTCAAATTATGGCTCATCTGCTGACTCTGAACAATTTGACCTTGAACAAGACTTTTCTGCTTTCGAGTTACTAGTTTCCCCATCTGAGAATGAGAAGAGTGATATTTGGAAGGTCCTGTCCAGTTGACTACCTAACCCTGACCCTTAGTCATTTACTTCCTAGCTGCTTGGCTTTGGGCACATCCCTGAATCTCCTTAAACCTCATTTTCATCATCTACAAAATGAGAGAGCCCTTGTCTCACTCACCTTGCAGAAGTGCTGCAGGGAGAAGATAAGAAAAGGAAAATACCTTGTATAACCCCCAAGACCTGTCCTATCAGAGGTATTACGGTAACATGAATATCACCATGTAATACTGAGGTGTCTTAAGCTGTGTAACACTTATGAGACCAAGTATCCCCACAGGAGCAGTATAGTGTCATGGCCAAAGGCTGGGAGGCCAGACTACAGAGTTTGTGACTTACCCCTGCCCCACCTGAACCCATCACCTCATGCATAAAGTTGGATAATAAGAGCACACATGGGACCCAGGGTAGTTCTTGTTATGTAGTATGCGCTGTGTCCATGCTGAGGATCACCACGATTGCCCTCCAATCATGATAGAAGGGAGGCAGAGCATTGGCTTTTGGACACACCAGACCTGGGTTCAAATCTCAGTTCCAACATTACTAACCAAACCCTATGAATGATCATGTTACATCTGCTACCTTCTTGTTTGCTCTCCTCTGACTATTTTTACTAACCAAACCCTATGAATGATCATGTTACATCTGCTACCTTCTTGTTTGCTCTCCTCTGACTATTTTTTGAGTAATTAATGTATATCTTGTCTCTTTTACGAAATGCCCAGTCAGGAAGATAGCTCCTGGGGAATATAAGGAAGCACAGATAAGGAGACTAAAAGAAGGGAAACATGCACCTGGTCTATATCAGGACAGGAGAGGGAGGCACTAGGGTGTGCTGCCGTCTGCCTCTTCCACACCTCCTAGCTCACAATCAGGGCAGACATTTGACCTCTCTCATTTCTCTACAAAGCCACAGGTGAAGGTGTTTATGGCTTAGCAGCTAACGGAGGCCATAGATACTTCAATATGTCACAGGCTGACCCGGTGGACCCACTTTTTTAAAAAGTGTTAACGACTATGCTTTCTACTACGATTTAAAAACTCTCAGCACCTCCACGCTGAGCACATTTTAAATTGACCCCAAAATTCAGGCAGTGAAATACAAACCAGTCTGACTGTCACCTGCATAACCATTTCTAAAGCCTAGATTACAACGATGATTATTCATAGTTGTGAAAGGTACATTCTACTTTACAGTGTGTACTTTCATAGATGCTAAGTTGCTTAGTAGTTGAACAAATATTTCCAAAATAAAATTTTGCTGTCTCAAATTAGTGACTGTACAGCTAAATAGAGTTTATTGTATGTGAATTGTAAACTCCAGCGAAGCAAATGTCACAAGTGACTTTTATTGTCTTCCTTGGAGATGTCTGTTTTCTTTCATGGAAGACAAAAGAGAACACAGAAATGGAGAAAGACAGGTTAGTGAAAGACAGGAGACCCACTTTCAAGGTTCTTTGGTCTTCCCATGGTCTCTCCCCACAGCCAGGTGTTGAAACACAGTAAAGGTAAGCGACATGTGTGACAATGGGGAAATAAATAACATCACCATTCTAACCTCCATTTTTTCCCTATGGCCAGTCCCCCACCTTTGTCAGATCCTGACATGCTGCCACATTTGCTCCAGATCTTTTCACTTTTTCTAAGAAATAAAGCAGTATAGATAAAATTAATTTCCCTGTATTTTTCTCTCTTTATTTCAGTCAGTCTTATTTTTGCCTTCTAAATTTGGAGCCTTTCATTTCCCATGCATAGTTTTGGGGTTTTTTGTTTTGGTACTCAGGATTGAACTCACAACCTCACACTTAGCAGGCAGGCGCTTATGCCACTGAGCTAAATCCCCAACTCCCATGCATGATTTTAATATTTCTACATACTACCTGATGTTGTAACTAAAAATATATACATAGTAATTTTTTAATGTTTTCAAGAAAACTTTTCTTGTGTGTGTGTATGTGTGTCTGTGATATTGGGGTTTGAACTCAAAGTCTTTGTACTAAGCTACATTTTCAGCCCTTTTTAAATTTTTTTTTCCAGACACAGTCTCTCTAAGCAGCTAAGTGGCCCAGGCTGGATTTGAATTCTTAATCCTCCCACCTCAGCCTCTCACAGTGCTGAGATCGCATGGGTGTACCATCACACTCAACTGTAAAACTTTTTTGTATTACCATGTACCTCTGCTACAAATTGATGTTTGTTTTGACCTAAAATGTGTATATGTTGAGACTTAGAGCCTTAGTTTTACTCTCAGTACATTATCATATAAATAGGCCGTAATTTATCTAGACTGCTGTGTAAATGCCCAATTTTTACCGTTAGATGTTGAATGAGGAGTGGTCCTTGCATTGTAAGTATAAGTGACTTTAGCTTTATGAGATGTTGCCAAACTGCTACCCAAATTGTATCAATTTACATCTCCATCAGTAGAGTATAAGGCTGCAGCAGCGCTACATCCTCATGACCTCTAGTGTCGCAAATCGACAGACTTCTTACACTTTGCCAGACTGGTGAATGTGAAATAGGGTAATGTGGTTATTTTCATTTGAATTTTTCACATGACCAGTGAGGTTGAACTTTTTTTCTTATTTTTGGTCATTTTGGCCATTTAGGCTTCTTTTTTTGTGAATTACCTGCTGATATCCCTTACTCATTAAAAAAAAAAAAACAAACCTGGATTTTTTTTTTTTTTTTGTCAGCTCACTAAACTACCTCCACCTGGAACACCAACCTGCCATTTCTGCATTCTATGTAAATGTTGCTTTTCCCACAAAATTTAGCTTCTAATCAACCACAAGTGTCCCTCACCTTTCTTGTGGCATTATAAATTCCTGTCTTGTAGTGTTGTAACAGCTCATTTTGCATACTGCTTTGTAGTTTATCAAACCACCTGCTCCTTTTACATGGAGACAATAGCCTTTATCTAACCTTTATCTAGACAAAGATAGTATTATTACCGACTTTGAATTTGTAAGATTGGGACTGGTTCACCTTAGATCCCACAGTGGATAGAGACAGTGTTGGTCTCAGGGCTGGGACTCCCCAGTTCCACGCCTACCACACAAGTCCCTCATATTGGTACTGCCTTGCTACATGCTCCAACAATGACTCCCCCACAAGATCATGGGTCTCCTGCTCACCTGTATGCCCCAAACTCCCAGCTCTAGCCCCACCCAAAGGAGCACTGAGTATGGAATTCTTGACAATCACCTTCTGCATCCACTGGGCACTAGGGGCTCTGCAAACATTACCTCCATCACTATCTGGAGGAGGAAACTGAGGATTATCAGTTGAAATGACACTCTGGGTCCCACAGCCAGTAACAGGTGGAGCTGGCCTGTGAGCCACAAAGGGTGGGTGCTTTTCCCTACAGTCTCTGCCCCTACATCTTGGTCTAAGGTGTACCAGACCATCTCAGAAGCTGATGTAAGTGTCTTGTTCACTTCTTCAGTCCTGCCTGCACTGGACACATGCTTTCTCTGCAGACCCAGGGTAAGTGGCATAGTCTTGCATGGCCCCTGGGGACTCACAGATTTGCTGGGGGCTTCCGGGAGGGGACTGGGAAACACTTAACACAGCTGCTGCCACTTTTCTTTACAGGCTTTCCAGAGGGGAGGCAGGTGCTCAAAACTACTGGAGTTCTGTTTCGGCTCACAGAATCAGAATGGGGCACTGAGGCAGGAGGGGCAACAAGATGGAGGGAGAGGTTTGGAAGGAAGTGAGGAAAGGGTAAGAGGATGTTTCATCTCAGTCTGGAGGACTGAGCCAGAGGGCCAAGGGTAGGTCTCTTTACAGGGAGCAGGTTCTGGGGGAAGGTGTCTACTGGCCACACCCATGACTACAGCCACCTGGTGGTGTCTGCTGATCCTAATGGTGGCAGGTAAGGGGGCCCTGAGGACTGAGGGCAGGGATGGTGATGAGGGTTTGTTTGGCAGAATTCTCTTGTCCTACCTCTAAAGGGTAAGTCTGGGTAGGGACAAGTCTGCCTCTTCTCCAGGGGGCAGGGACCTTCTCTGGTTGGAACCATGCCCACTGTCTCAGTCTGTCATCCTCTGTCCCTGGGTTTGGCTTTCATTGCATGCCACTTATATGTCGTGTTGGCGTATACGGTGTGTGCCGTTGATTTTGTGTTATATTTCTGTGCACCGTGTGAGTGCCGTTTACAGTTATATTCTCATGTGTCTGTGTTACATATTGCAGCCCTTTGCATGCTAGGCTTGTCACCTTGTATCTAAATGCTTCTGGGTCTGTGCCGGGGGCACCGCAGCTCTCCCTGTATGTATGCCCAAGCACTGTGTTGGTTGTAATCGATCGTGTCGTGTTTGTGCCGGGTGTACGGTGTGTTGACCTGCGTCTGAGCTCTGGAGCACAGCGTGTGTCTTGGTCTGCGCTATGCCTGCCGCCTTCCCTCTGGGTGGAGCGTCTGTGTGGTAATGCAGGTGCTGGGCGACCCGTTTGGCCTGTCCTGGGTCTGTGGTTATGCTATGCCCGCACCTCCTCCCGCTCGCCCCGCAGCTTCTGTGCAGCCGCTAGCAGCGCCAGGGCGCAGGGCTGTTCCCCCCACGCTGCCCGCGGGCTGCGCCCCGAGCGCGGGGCGGTCTTTCCGCCGTGGGACCCGGGGCCGCGGGCTCTGCGTGTCTGCGCCGCGGCGGGCGGGGACCCGGGGCCGCGGGCTCCAATGGCGAGGCCAGCGCGGCCCCTGCTAATTACATAAGCGGGACGTCAATAATTCGCGGGAAAACGCGAAAAAGATGGCGCCCCGAGCCCTGGGGGCCCCTTCCTGAGCGCCCCGGCCCCTCCCTCCCGCCTCCCCTCCTCCCTTCCTCCCCGCGGCGCCCCCGCCCCGCCCCGCCCCCGCCGAGACCCCGACCCCGGCCCCACGGGCGGACACTCGGCCGGGCAGCCGCGGGCCGCGCGCAGCCGCCTCCGCCGCCGCCGCCGATGCGCCTGGTGGCCGGACGCCAAGCGGGACCCGCGGACACGCAGCCTAGCGGTAAGACGCTCCGCGCTGGGCCGCCGCCACCGGGACCCCGCAGCTCCCTCTCCTCGCACGCGCGCCCCTTTCCGCAACCTGGCGGAACTTTAGCGGGACCAGCGCCCCGGGGGTTGCAGTCCTGGGGCCGCGCGCCTCTGCGACGGGCACGGGGGTGATCGGCGCGTTCAGGGCAGCAGGAACCCGCTGGGGTCCCCAACCCCGGGGCGCGTGGGTGACAGGTCGCTCTTCCTTGCCCTCGGCCATTCTTTTCCCAGCGCAGCGGCTGGGAGGGAGGCGGATGGGGCGTTTGGGATTTTGCTCACGTCCGAAGTCAGGCTGCGGCGGGCTGGGACGGAGGGGGGTCGGAGGAGAGGAGCGCTGGACCCGAAGGGGGCACTTCTGCGAGGTTTCCCCCCCTCCTGAACACTCTTTTTTAAAAAGCCAACGGCCGCCTAGGGAGAGGCCCTGGCGCATGAATCACCCTCGCTTCCTGCCCCCGCCCGGCCCCGCGCCCCGCGCGCGGGGCGCCGCGGATTTGAACTGGACGCAGGCTGGAACCCGCAAACAGCATTTCTTTGCAGATGTGTTTGAATCAGCCAATCACGGCCCGCGGGGACCTCTCCGGGAGGATGGGGGCGGGGGTGGGGGCAACCGCGGAGGCCCCTGCTCGGTCAAGTGGGGTGCGGCCACCGGGCAGGCTCCCAAAGGCGCAATGGGGGAGGAAGTGTCAGTTTGTGAACCTGCCGCGGCCTGGCCAGGCGGGCGGGGACCTTGCAGCGCCGGGAGCCAGGTGGCGGGAGAAGACAGAATTTCCCATTGCATCCCCTGCCCACTGCTGGTGCTCTCTGCTCTGGAGAGGAGAGAAACTGGGTGGAGGGACACATGGACACCCTTCTCTGGCAAGCCAAGACCCTGGAGTGCCCTGCCCACCCCAGGGCCCTTACATGCACACACATACTCATTTACACATACGGTGCTGTGGGAATCCTCATACACGATCTCACAGGAGTGCACAGGCACACACATACACACCATCTCCCACGCAAACATGGATAGGACTCTGGATGGACAGGTAATCATGACAGCAGGTGCCCACTGCCACGGAGAGGGAGGAGACCAGATTAAGAGTTGCTGGGAACCAATCAAGGCTGTTCAGCTACACTGAAAAGGCTGGTGTGCGGTGTGCCGGAAGCCAGGTGAGCCCAGACAGGAGGAGGCAACACCTGAACACTGAGGAAGGCCGTAAGGTTTCTAGGAGAGTCTGGAGGAGAGACAGGAAAGCAGGACTGGCCTGGGCATGGTGGTGAAATTCCGAAGCCCAAGGACCCAGCACAGGTGAGCGCCAGGCTCAGAGAAAAAGTACTGAAAAAGTGGATGAATAAATGGCCCAAGCAAAAGAGGCCTGGACCCAGGCCAGGACAGGGGATGGAAGAGAAGGCACAGACCTGAGGTCACTGTGCTGGAGGCTGGCCAGCTGTGACAGCTCACTGGTTGAAGTCTGGGGTGCCTGGGGCTCCTGGAGACTGTGGTAGCAGCCTTAGCAAGGGAAGAAGGCAAAGTGCAACAGGATGAGGAGAGCCAGACATGGGGAGGTTAATGGGGCTGGCTGCATTGCTTGGAGCCAGTGTGCTTTGGGGTAACAGGATGAGCAAGTTTGAAGACCCCAGAACTGGTATCCATGAAATCATCCCATAATTGAGAACACAAAAGGGGATTACAAAAAGTGGCCAAGTCTACAGGCAGCTCAGGAGTTTTGTCTCCTAGAGGTGGGTCTCAGGTGTAAGGATAAGTGCTCCTTGGAGATGGGGGTCAACCAGAGAACATTAAGTGTATTTGCATAATAAGAGAGAAAACCTCAACCTCTTAGGACAGGGTTATGGCTCAGGGGTCCTGGTCAGGGCCTTTTTTTTTTTTTTTTTTTTTGGCGTGCAGATTCATTCTCATTAGAAGCAGCAGGGTCTGGGGTAGGAGAGCAGTACTTAGAATCTGCTTACCTGTTTATGAACCAGGTCTCTGTCTCAGCCACCTGCCACTTCTCCTTGCCATACCTGTTTTTCCATCTGCAAAATGGGAATAGTAATATTTCCCCTCCCATGGGGCTGTCATGAAGATTCAGTGAAATAATAAATGTGTCTGGCACACAGCATTGATGACAGAAATGGTAGGATTTTGTTTTTTCCTTCCCCTGATGGACTTTCAAGATCAGAGAAGCAAGAAGTAAAAACTCTCCCTGTTCTTTTGCTCTTCAAGTGTCAGCGGAAGCTAATGGAGAATCGAGCTCTGGATTCAGGGACTCGGGACTCCTATGGTGCCACCAGCCACCTCCCCAACAAGGGGGCCTTGGCTAAGGCCAAGAACAACTTCAAAGACCTGATGTCCAAGCTGACCGAGGGCCAGTATGTGCTGTGCAGGTGGACGGATGGACTGTATTATCTTGGGAAGATCAAGAGGGTAAGGCTTCCCTTTCTGGTCCCTCTTCCCAGGATCAGCTTTTCTCTGTTCATCCCCTGTCTAGTATGCATACCCTTATGATCCTCATGCTCAGAAGCTGATTGTGGAAGGAACCAGAGCCTGGTTTCTCCAGGATCATTGCTAGGATCACCATTATCCAGCCAGCTCCTTAGAAGAGTACCCTGAGAACCCATAAAGCAAACAAAACCAGGCTGGAAAAGAACACAGGTGACCACATGGCCAGTTTGTCTGCTTTTGCCAGGGCCAAGTTGCTCTCCAGCTCCTGGCTGTCAGCTCCAGGACTAGGAGTTAAGCTCCTAGGAAGCTAACGTCTTCCTGGCTTAGTCCTGCTTTCTGAAGCACAGGGTAACAAGAAGCAAGGAAGAACATGCTCTAGTTGGGCTGTTCCCCAGCTACTCTCTCATGCTGTTCTTCTCTGTGCTCCAGGTCAGCAGTTCTAAGCAAAGCTGTCTTGTGACTTTTGAAGATAATTCAAAATACTGGGTCCTGTGGAAAGATATACAGCATGGTGAGTATTCCTGACCTTTAGGATACTCCTACTCTCCCCTGTCCTCTCTTCTCCACTAATTTCTCTGTTTGCTTCTCTCCTTCCATCTCTTGTTCCTGGCATCTGTCCTGGTCCATGAACTTCATGATGATCAGATTACCAGACATTTGACACCTGTCTTTACCCTCAGTGCTCAGGCTGCATGAGGGAGGCAGGGCAGATGGGGAAATGGCTCAGGGAGCCGTGGAGAGCACTGGGACTGGGTCTCAGGCTTGTGTTTCCTTGCTCACTCTGTCTCCTGCTGCTCAAAATTCTCCATGGGGGAGGGGGACTCTAAGAATGAGGAGGACACGTGGCAGTCACAATGTCACTTGTAGATTTGAGCAGTGCCCCATTAGCATGTGAAGAAAGCTAGTAAACAACTTTATTCCTGGGGTAAATGATAGAGAAAGACCTAGAAAACAGATCAGTCAGGCAGCATGAAGGTGAATATGCCTGGGTAGGGCCAGGCCTGCTTTCAGGATGGAAAGGGAGCTGGATTGGGTATTATCCTGGCCTGCAGAGAGCTGACACTGCTGTCTCACCGCAATCACATATCTGGGGCATTTTTGTTGCCATTCTCTCTCCCTTGCACATAACAGATGTCAACAGACCATGACACTCTTTTTTTTTTTTTATCAGAGCTGCAAGCAACCACTACCAGAGTTGGTGTAAGAGAAGAAACCTTTTTGCCATTTATCCTAACAGAACAGATGCAGCCCTTTGGGAGCAAGAGGCAGGTTTTAGTGTCAGATAGGCCTTGGACCAAGTTCTAGCTTTGCGTGTTACTAGCTGCAGAACCTTGGGCAAGTAACATCACCTGAGTTTTGGTTTCTTTGTCTGAAAGAAGATAATGAAAGTCCTGACTTCATAGGGTGATTAGGAGGATTAAATTAAGTAATCTATGTAAAATGCATAGTCCAGTGATCCTGAGTTACAGGAAAGCAGTTTTTAAAGGACATGTTACAGTAGAAGATGTTTCCAAGAAATCTGCCAGCTGGAGGCCTCGGAATCAAGCTGGTTGGTGGATCTTTCAAATAGTGCCATCTCCTAGAACTTGTGGCCAACAGACACTGACTCTTTCTCCCAGTCCCTTACCCTAAATTTATAATATACAAATCCAAAACCATGAGAATCTCCTCTCCTACCTGTCCTCTTATTGAAAGCATAAGGACCCAGGTGGAAAAGAAACACAGTTCACTACTGCAGGGCTTGTGTAGAAGGCCCACTGCATACCAGGCACTATGGAGATATTATCGTTAATGAATGGCTATTCACCAGCTGTTCCTGTTCCTCCTGGGCACCATGGTGGCCACCTCCTAAGATGAGAGCATAGATTGGGTACCCTAGGGTTATGATCCATTGCTTCAGTAAGCTAATGAGAACTTAACTGAGACCAACTGTAGCACCATATTTCCTGGATCACATTCAGGAATAGGAGGCAAGGTCCTTAGTTGGTGAATTATTCAACAAACATGTCTTGACCACCTACTACAGGTCATATTCCAAATGAGGGCCAAGGGATACAGCGATAACGTGACATCATATCTGCCTTTACAAAACTTTCAGTCTGCATATACACTGAAGTGTATTCATACAACTCTTACAGACATAAAAACATTTATTTTTCAATAACAAAAAAATATGAAGAGATACAGAGGAAACCAGTAGGTGAAAAGCAATCCTAAAAGTGTATCAACTGGTCACTACATGTGAACTTTATTTAGATCTTGATTTAAAAAAAACCCAAATTATATTTTTGAGAGACAGAAATGTGAGCACTAACTGAATTTATTGATATTTAGATGCAATAAAGGCTCTGTTGTTTGTTTTTTAAGAGTCCTGATCTTTCAAAGATACAACCTAAATATTTATGGGAAAATGATTGGGATCTAGATCATGATTTAAAATAATGACAGGAAGGAAAAATGGGTTGGACTGTAGTCAAAACAAAATTAGCCAGCAGTTATAATTGTTGATGAGACCATGGAGTACCACAACATACCATTATTATCCCATAGTAAATGTTATCTAACATAAAAATGTTTAACAAAGCAAGGTAAAGTATGCAGAAAGGGTTGCATGTCAAAAGAACAAAGGACTTGAGATCAAACAGCCATGAGTTTGAATCCCAATTCTCCTACTTACTAGCTAAGCAAGGGACTGGTCCCTCTTGAGCCTCAGTTAATTATAAATGGCCCATTAGAATGGCTGGGCAGATTCAGTGAGGTTGGCCTATGAGGCCCATGGTGGAGTGGAGGCTCGGCCCTGAACTAATTTTAACTCTTCTAATTCCTGTGAGCTGGACCTGACCCAAGAAGGCCTCTTTTTCAGCTGGCGTTCCAGGGGAGGAGCCCAAGTGTAACATCTGCCTGGGAAAAACATCAGGGCCACTGAATGAGATCCTCATCTGTGGGAAGTGTGGCCTGGGTGAGTGGGCACAGAGAAGGTCCTGGCCTGTGGGTCCCTGCTGCACTGCCTCTGTGGGCACTGCCCCCCACCGCTGGGCTTCAGCTGGCTTCCTTTTTCTCCCAGAGTGCCAGGGTGCAACGGAGTCCTCTGGGAATGAGGACCCAGGGAGATGACCTGGGAGAAAGTTGAGAAAGTACAGTGGGGTATGCAGTTTGGGGCCCTCCCAGGTGGACAGGATGGGTGGGAAAGAAAGAGATGCAGGTGGTGAGGCCAGACCTTGGTGCTCTACCCGCTGATCAATGCTTTTAGTCCCCAGCCTGGATACCAACTTGGCTGAGTGGGCATCACCAGCCAGTCCCCTGGCAGCTGGCGGGCAGAGCTCCTAGGGCTTGCTGTAGCCTTCCCAGCCTTGCTGCCTTTGGGCCGACTGGTCCTCGGCCACTGCTTCCTCACAGGCACTCACCTCCCCCTTCTCTGCCACAGGTTACCACCAGCAATGCCACATCCCCATAGCAGGCAGTGCCGACCGGCCCTTGCTCACTCCCTGGTTCTGCCGACGCTGCATCTTCGCACTGGCTGTGCGGGTGAGCCCTCCATCCTTTCCGCCTCCTCCCATGGGGAGCCCAGAGGCCCCTGGTCTCAGGCCTGACTGCTGATCACAAACAATAAGCTCCAAGCAGAAGGGCTATAGTGGGGCTTTGCAGACAGATGGCATCTCTGCTTCTGACCAACTGTATAATGTCCTTAGTTGAGTTCTGGAGCCTCCCTGAACCTCAGTTTCCTCAGCTGTAAAATGCACATGGATATGGTGTCAGGAGTAGGGGGCCCCTCGATATTGGTGCTTTACTATTACAATTCCCATAAATGCCCACATTCAATATCTACTGGTAATTGCTTCCTGTATTATACGTGCTCATTACTAATGTTATTACCAATGGAGATCGTCTGAACATAGGATGAACTTGGAATTCAGAAACAGTTCCTTTTGTTCCTGACTACCTTGGGGTATCTGTCCTCCAAGCCCTGGGCCTCACTTTCCTTAATAGCCCGGTTGCTGATTGTGTGGCCCGACCAGGACCAGCAGGTGACTTGGGCCCTTGTCTCCCCTCAGAAAGGCGGCGCGCTGAAGAAAGGAGCCATCGCCAGGACACTGCAGGCCGTGAAGATGGTGCTGTCTTACCAGCCCGAGGAGCTCGACTGGGACTCGCCCCACCGCACCAACCAGCAGCAATGCTACTGCTACTGTGGCGGACCCGGAGAGTAAGGCCGCGAGGGCGGGGCCGGGGGCGGGGCAGGTCCCCGAGCTTGCGGAGGCGGGCAGACGGGGGCGGGGGAGTGAGCCGGACAGGTTGGGAACATCCTACCACCCGGAGAGCCGGGAAAGTCGCCCGAAGACCGAGAGGTGGGGCCTGAAGGTAAAGCTTTGAGTGGGACTCCAGGGGGCAAGACCCAAGGTGAGAACCTGAAGCTTCAGGCCCTAGGACCAGGCTCCTTGAGGCGTGCAGCACTTTCCCTGCAGCGGGTCGACAGCCCCGCCAGAGCAGAGTTATTTTCTTGGAGCCCTGTGGGAAAGAAGTACTGAAGAGTTGAGAAGTGCCTAGGCCTCACTCTGGGTCCAAGTCCTCCCAGGATCTCCAGAACCTTGGCTCTCTCCCTATCAACTCAAGTGCAACCCCTAAGCCTTAGTTCGCTTATTGTTTTTAATCTCACGTGGTGGTTGTGAGCCGATAATTCATACCAAGGCTCACACAGTGTCTGGTACTTGGTAATTACTTAACTGTGAGCTCCTGGTGGTGATGCTACTGTTGCATGGCAGTTAAGTTTGTCTTTTCACTGTCAGAGCCAATTAACCGGGTGAGAGCCTTTGCCCTAGAGAAGTGCAAGCAGGGGGCCTTTGCTGGGAATGCTGTGGAGGGAATTCTTGCCCTGCTAAGGGGCCAGAGTTTGACTGACTCTTCCTGGTGGATCTGGGCCTTGGCTGGCTGCACCAAGCATTGTGAAAGGAACTGCAGATATAAGAGATTAGGTCTTTGTCCTCAGGAAAACAGCCTGTGGGACCCCCTAAGTTCAGAGTCCCAGACTACAGTCCTTTTGATAAGAATTGAAGGTCTAAAGGCTGGGTAACTCAAAATCACTGAAACTATTGCCTCTCTTAAATGGGTTTAGTTACCTTAATAGCCCATGCACTTCCCAGAGTGTTGGGAGGCCTAATGGATAACAGATGGACAGTGCTTACGGAAACCTTTACAGCAGAGCTTCTCACTAACGGGTGAGTTTAAAAATGCATCTCCTGGAGGCTTCTCCAAAGATCGAATGTTCCAAAGTGGACCAAGGAACCTGCATATTAACCTGTACCACACCTGACAAAGGGTAAAAAAACTAACTATTGTTAACAGAATACCTCAGAAATACTTCCTTCATAATCAGTGACTAATTGTTGAATGGCCATGAAAGGGCGGATACAGTAACAGGCAAGCAGACACAGGTCTGCCCCCAGGTGGTTTACAGGAGGCACGGGTCTTCCACTTAGCCTCTCAGGCAAACCTGGTCTTGTCAGTGATGTTGGGGAAGCAGTGTGTGGGGGCACAGTCCAAAAGCAGGAGCTCCAGTGTGTCACGGCAGGAAAGAACATGGGCTTTGAAGTTGGGGAGACTAGGATTTGAGTCACCATCGTCCACATATTTTCTGAGTGACCCAGAACCTGAGCCATTTTAACCTCTGACTCATCTATACTATGGGGACAGTGGTTTACCTTTCACAAATGGTAAGATCCAATGAGGTGGCATGCTTCTGGTTCCCAGCATGTGCCCTGTAATATCCTAAAAGCACTTAGGGGCAGTTCTCTTCCCTCTCTTCTGGTGGAGGGTAAGTCTGTGTTGGGAAAGACTGCTGAGCCTCATGCCTAGCTCACCCTGGTTCTTCTGCCTCTCCAGATGGTACCTGAGGATGCTGCAATGTTACCGGTGTAGGCAGTGGTTCCACGAGGCCTGCACACAGTGCCTTAATGAGCCTATGATGTTTGGAGATCGGTAGGTACTAATTTGGTCCAGCTGGACCTTGAGGGTCTTGTGATGATGGGACAGGAGGGATGGCAGCAGCAGACTCCTGCAGATTGCCTGCCAGGCTCTATACAAGGTGGGGGGCATTTCTCTTAGCATGTATACAGGAAGTGGCTCAGTAAATAAGGCCCCCCGGCTGTGCCATAAAGGATGTGCTAGACTGCATCCCTAATTGACATTGCTTTGTGGGGTACCTTAGGCAAATCCCACCCTTCCGACAGTCTCTTCAATGGTCTAGAAGAGCCAACTGTCACAGTTCCTGCTGCAGCTCTACCCAGAGTTGTAGGAGCCAATGGGGAAATGAATGACTTCTGACCAATGGGACTATGCTACTAGGAGATGTTATATATGGCAAACCAGATACTACATGTTTTTGGTTGGTGTCTCGTGATTGTGTGTGTGTCTCAGAAGGAAGAGGGTGACTACTACAGCTCAACCTAGCTCAGGGCATTCTGTGAACTCAGTTGCACTCCAGAGCAATATCTGAGGGAAAGAGGAATAGGGAGAGATCTTTGATCTCTGTCCTGCCCAGTCCTTACCATGCCCACCCCCTAGAGGCCATCAGCCCCAGCAGTATTGATGCCAATTGTGGAGACAGATGGGAGGTGAGGGACCTGGCCCAGACCTGGATGTCAGAACCCTTCCTGCCACAGGCCCCGTTCTGCCTCCTGCAGGTTCTACCTGTTCTTTTGTTCCGTGTGTAACCAGGGCCCAGAGTACATCGAGAGGCTGCCTCTGAGATGGTGAGAGGGTGGGGCTTGGTTCAAACTCACCATTGTCCTTTCCCTGTTCTCCCTTCCCTCTTCCCTCCAGTTTGCCCCTGCTCCTCACCAGGGCCTATCTCCTTGTTCTCTTGCCTAGGGTGGATGTGGTTCACCTGGCCCTCTACAACCTGGGGGTGCAGAGCAAGAAGAAGTACTTTGACTTTGAAGAGATTCTGGCCTTTGTGAACCACCACTGGGAGCTCCTACAGCTTGGCAAGGTATGCAGGGCAGCAGACTTGAGTGGCAGGAGTCAGGGATGTTTGTGCAGGGCTGGGGCCTAGGTGTCTCCCTTGAGCTGCTGCACCCTCAGTTCAGGCCTCTGACCCAGATTTTGACAATGGGCAGTTGTCGCCTCACCAACTCAGCCCCTAGGATCTAGGACAATGGGTCAAATCTGGGCAGAGCAGGGATTTTTGCTGAAGCATTTGGACCTCTCCATATTTCCCGTCAAGGATGGAAAGTGGAGTGGGCCTGCCCACTGCTGATCCTGTTCTGAACAGTAGTCTCCAGGGGCCTGGGCACCTCAGATCCATGCAGTGAAATAACAGACTTTGAGAAGTCAGAGCTGGACAGAAAGTTGCTGGTAGTCAGCTACTAGGCTGGGGCCAAGCTAGAATTGGAGCTAGGACCTTCCTACCACTTTCATCATGGGGATGCACACCTTGAGCCCTGCTGGCACCTTCAGGATCACGCCTGCTACATGCAGAGCCAAGCTTCTCCACAAACTGTCCCAAACTTTTCTTTGAAGAAAAAAGTAACCATTATGCTTTGTAGAAGTTTCACATAACATTTTCATTTATAGTGTTTGATCATTTATAAGACATACCTATAGTAAGCCTTTAAAAGACATTTAAAGACATTTAAGACATCAGTATTTTAAAAATAATTTTTCCCTGATTTATAAAAAAGTCACACATGTTCCTATTAGAAAAAATATAAATTGGCAAAAATAATTAAGTGGACTTTAAAATCCATATTCTCATGTCATACTACCTAGAAACACCGCACAGGTACATTTCCTTCCAGTCTCTCTTCTATACATTTTTTTTTCTGTTTACATGGTTTAGATGATACAGCAAAATAATTTTTAAGTCATTTTTTTCAACTTACATAGTTATTTTCCCATATTAAAGCTTCTTCATAAACATTTTCTAGTGGCTGTATTAGTCTCTACCACAGTTCACTGGTCTCCTTATTAGTGAGTATAGGGTTTTTCCCCCACTATTTGTGTAGCACAGTAAACAGTTTTGTAAAGTTTTTGTTACTAAGGTTTTCGGTGGTGTTCCATGTTTTGTTGTTGTTGTTGTAGTAGAGATCAAACCCAGGGGCACTCTGCCACTGAGCCACACTTCCAGGCCTAGTTTTTTATTTTGAGATGAGGTCTCACTAAGCTTCCCAGGTAGGACTTGAACTTACAGTCCTCCTGCCTTAGCCCCTCCCAGTACATAGACTTCATGGAGAACCATTCCTGGGTGAAGGGTATGAATGTGACTAAAGCTCTTGAAAACTTTAGGCCAGGAGTTTGTCTCTCCACTTACACATGGGGAAATGACACCTGGGAACTTCAGGAGGGGCAGGGGAAGGGAACAGCAGGGCCTCCTCAGATTCTGCAGGCAGGGTCTGACCTTCCTGGTGCTCTGTTCTCACCTAGCTCACCAGCACCCCTGTGACAGATCGAGGACCGCATCTCCTCAACGCCCTCAACAGCTACAAAAGCCGGTGCGTGTGGGGATGGAGGGAAGGCCTCAGCCCCCGACAGGAGGGTCTGCAATCTGAAGGCTTCTCCTACTCATAGCCTTTGCCCAGGCTGTGCTTCCTGCCTGTTTTCCTCCCCTTCTTTTTGACTGAATCATTCCTTCCCATTCTTTAGGATCCAGGGAGTAAAGGAAATCAGGGCTCCTCCTTTGAAAAGCACTCCAGCATCCTAATTCATCTGGGTACTGGGCTCAGTTCCATAGGGGAGAGGTCCTATTCCCTAAGAGTCCCTCCTGTTCAAGCCAGCCAGGTTCCTGGGCCAGGCACTGAGTGGTTAAATCACCATCTCTCTGGTGGGCTGCAACCTCCTAACCCATCCCCCAGCCCATGTCTTCCCCTTGAGTTCTCAGAACCCAGAGCTTGCTATGTCCCTTCCCCACCACCACCACACAGGAAATGCCATGGCTCCTTATCCGGGTATTCAAGATCTTTTGTAATCAGGCCCTGCCTTCATATTTTCTGTCACTGTCCCTTTGCTTTGTGCCTTAGTCGTTTTTCTCTTATTGTTGAGACAGAATATCTGACACCCAAAGTTAAAGGACAAAAGGTTTATTTTGGCTTATACTTTGTAGAGATTTCAGTCTATAATTGGCTGGCTTCAAGGCAGGGTGGCTTGGCAGAAGAGGATCACAGAGGAGAAGCAATTCACTGCAGGTGAAGACAGCAAAAGCAACAAGGAAGGGACAAAACATGCCTCTTTCTGTGCCTTTTATTATATCCAGGCTACTGGGATTAGAGTAGTGCCAACCCAATCAGTGTGCTGATCCAGGAATCACCCACCCTTAGTCCTAGAACTACACCATGAATCACTTACTCTAGATTCAGTCACCCCTGAAAAAGCCCTATCTCTGACTACATGAGGCTTTGGGGGACATCTAGCCATAACACTTTGACTGGATGCCAGCCACTGTGCCATTGGCTCCTCCACCTTCTCCAAGTGCCTCTGCTGGTGCTCTTCCCTCTGCCTATGACATTCTTCTGTCCCATTTATCCATCTGTTTCATCAGTAAGAACTAATTGAGTTGTTGCTATGTCGGGCTCTATGTAGGTCTGAGCCACTGTGGGGAGTTAGACATGCACCTGTGAAAGCTTTGCACACACTTCTAGCAGAACGACCCACTTCTACTCCAGGTTTGAGGCTCAGCATAGCCCACTGTTCAGCATGCAGCCTCTGGCCTCCACATGGACAGACCCAAGAGCAGGCCTGGGTCTGAGCCATCTCTGCAGCCTTGAGGCTGCTTGGCTAGTGTTGACAGGAGGAAGTGCCTGGCAGTGCCTCTCCAGTTTTGAGGGACAGTGAGATGGAATGTGTTGGGGACCCCAGGAACTGAAGGGTGCTTTCCTGTAGGAGGTAGCCTTGGAGCTGCTTGAGATCGAGAAGAAAAGGGAGGAGTAGAGTAGTGAGAGCCACGCACTTGGAGGAGGCACGGGGAGGAGTCCTCAGCCACATTCTCAGCTGGGACTCCTCACTTGGTGGGCTTGGGAGAATCAGCATCCCGAGGCCACTCTGGATTAGTTCAAGGGAGCTCAAGAGGCTTTTCTAACATTAGCTCCCCACAAGGACAGACTGACTCACTCCAGGGACTTCCCTCCCTGTCCACCCCCAGGTTTCTCTGTGGCAAGGAGATCAAGAAGAAAAAGTGCATTTTCCGCCTGCGCATCCGTGTCCCACCCAACCCTCCGGGGAAGCTGCTACCCGACAAGGGCCTGGTACCAAGTGAGAATGGTGCCTCTTCCTCTGAGCTGCGTAAGAGAGGAAAGAGCAAACCTGGGTCAGTGCTTGGGGACCCAGGGCTAGGGCTGCAGCCAGACTCAGGTTCTCTGCTCCCAGCTCCCATGACCAGCAGATGGGCCATGCAGTGGGCCCACACAGTCTGATGGTATCCATGTAAGCCAGGAGTCCCTACAGCCAGCTAGTCCCAAGCTGTAGGCACCCTGAGAGGGCGAGTTAGTAGTTCCCAGATGCCTTCCATCACCAACCCTTATGCCTCATTCAGGAGAAGCCAGAGCAGGGACCCAGCCTGCTGCATTAGGGCTGGGCAAAGAGAAGGGGGTATCTGAATGTGTTCAGGCACCCTTGCCCTCCTGGCTGAGGCTGCCCCAGCTTGCTGGGTGTCGGGGCAGGGCATATGGACACACATGACCTTTTCTTTTTCCACTAAAGAACAGGTGTTCCTATACCTTCCTCCCCAGAGGATGCACCCTCCTCCCCAGGCTGCATGGGGAGATGCTGCCATCTGCCATGCTTCTGAGCCTGTCCCCACTCCCACCAGTGGTGAGGCTCCTCCCTCTGGTCCATCCTTTGGCCCTCAGGCTCTGACTGGGCCACCCTCTCCCTTTTCTGTCTCCACAGTTTGTTGCCTCACGAATTCCAGCAGCAGAAAAGGCGAGTTTATAGAAGAAAAAGATCAAAGTTTTTGCTGGAAGATGCTATTCCCAGTGTTAGTTCCTTGTTTTCTTACTCTCCACTTTCACACGCAGGGCCAGTACACATTAGGGATTCCCTGCCAAAAGCAAAGTCCCCCAGGCCCAGGGAACTAACTGTCCCATTCCCTATCACAGCAACACAGAAAAGCGGAGCACTCCTGAGGCCACTTCCTTATCTTCCCAAGATCTCCCTGAGAACCCAGGGGCAAGGACATGCAATAGCCTCACCCTCACTGAGCAGGTGGGGAAACTTGAGGGCAGGGTGGGGAAGTGAATTTCCTGTAGTCACGCGTCAAGGCAGCAGACAAACCCAGCCTAGAACCAGGACCCTAGGGCACATCTTCCACATCCTTAAGCCCTCTCTGTGAACAGTAGTGGTAACCATCCTCATCTCCCTAGCACTTTACAGTTTATAAGGCACTTTTCCAATCATTATTTAGCTTCACTATGCTTCCGGACACCTCTAAGAGTGAAGCAGGGAAGGGATTACTGTCCCCATTTTGCAGTTGGGGTAGCTGAGGCCTAGAGAGATCAAAGGTCATCCAGAGGGCTGGAGACACCAAGTGACTTGGCTCTTTGGTCAGGACATGGAATAGAGGAATTGATTGGCCTTAACGCTAGTACTCCTGGCAGGACAGTGGACAGCTTGTGTGGCCCTCAGCTGGGGAAAGGGTATGTGGGGGAGGCAGATTTGACACTCGCTGACACTGCCCCCTCCTTCTCTCCTTCCTATGTCTACAGAGTGACTTCACCTCGGCCTGGAGCACCAACCACCACCTGGCCAGCATATTCGACTTCACGCTGGATGAAATTCAGAGTTTAAAAAGGTATTGGTGAGGGCCCCAGCAAAACAGGCTGCTCGAGACTGGGAAGAAACTGGCGCAGGAGGATCCCCCTACCCCCAGCAGCGGGCAAGGCTTTGGGAGGGAAAAAGGTAGAAATCACATTCTGAAGGTGTGGGACCTCCTTTGGGTCCTTCCGGAACTTCCAGTTAAAGGGTCTACATTGCATGGGGCTACAAGAGGATCTTTTAACACTAGCACTTTCCTGCTTTCCAGAGCAGGGGTCTAGGCAGCTGGGTGACAGTCCCCTACCTCCTGTGGCACTCCCTGCCTCACACAGTGGACTGAATTCGCTGTGGTTACCCCACCCTCATCTTTGCTCATGTCGCTCTGTGTGTGAAGCACACCCTGCCCTGCTGCACCACATGTGGAAACTCAGGAGCCAGCTTCTTCCAGGAGGCCTCTGCCGCCCTCCCAGGCTATTGGACACCTTACTGTGTCTGCCCACAGCACCCCAGAGGAGGGACCTTACTTTTTACCATCTTATTTTCCATTGTCACCAAAAGTCTTTCAGTGCTTTCTGGAGGCAATGGAGGAGTGAGAGACTTAGCTTCAGGGTAATCTGAGCCCCACACCCTGCTTACCAGTAAACATGGCTTTAATTAATTCCTCACTGAAACTTCTCCTTTTCCCCAAATAAGATACAAATGGAAGCTCTTTATCTGTAATGGAAGCATAAGTGTCCTGTGGCTCATTAAATATTGTCACTAGAGCGTCCATACCACCTGGGGACAGTGGGCAGAGAAAGCTTTCTTAGCTCTTAGACTTTGAAAGATGGACAGGGAGAACATGGACAGGGAGATGTGAGGGCAGGAAGCGCAGCAATAGGAAGGTGGCCTCTGCTGGGATGAAGGGTACATCTGGACAGAAAGAGGCCTGAAGTCCCAAGGGACCCCAAGAGCTAAGTTGGCAGCACCCTGCTGGATCTGGCTAATGTCAGGCTCCCCCTCTCCCATCAGTGCCAGCTCAGGCCAGACCTTCTTCTCAGATGTGGACTCCACCGATGCTGCCAGCACCTCTGGCTCTGCCTCTACCAGTCTCTCCTATGACTCCAGGTGAGCTTCTTGGAATCTACCCTTCAGGCTTTGCAAGCACCGCCACTGCCAGCCCTTGGCCCCACTGTTGCAATGGTGAGACTCATTCTGTGCGTCTGGGTCACAGCTGGGAGACTATAAAGTTTCTGCCACTGTGATGGGCTAGCCCTTGGCTGCCCTGATTCCGAGTGACTGGCGTTTGGCTCGGGGCTTAGGACAGGCATTCAGGCTCCATCTCTTTGGAATGTTCCTTGGGAGCTGTGGAATGTCCTGTGACTTCTCTGACTGATTTCAGTTCTGGGCTTGTTTGATCAGAGACTGCTTCATTCTGGGGTTCTAGCCTCTGCATGCCATGTTTTGCATGACTGTGCCTCTCAGACTGCAGGGTCCCATTCTCCTGGTTCTTGGCTGTCAGAATCTGGTGTTGGTTTCAGGCTAAGGGAAATAGCCGTTTATTTGGGTGGAGGGAAAGATGGCAACTTGTAGAGTTCTGCCTGGGAAAGGGGGACAGAAATCCCTGGGGACTCAGTGAAGATACAGCCTCTTTGGCAACAACTAATTGTAGTACCATCAGGAGGGTGGCATTGCAAAGCACAAGGATTTCTTCTGTGCTTGGGGCCTCTAACTGTATTTTAGGATAAGACCATTGCAAAAGGAGAACACCAGAAGTGTGTCTGCAAGTATCTCTCCACCTCCAAACAGCTCCATCTAGGTGTCTTTATTTGCATTCTACTATACCACTAGCCCTGTATTTTAATGTCTTCCTGTTTCTTTGGTTCTCGTTAATGCTTCAGGTCTTGGCTTTTGTTTCTAAGCATCTGTGAATGTGTACTTTGCCTTGTTTATCCATGTCTTTAATACTTCTGCCCATGTGGTACAAGAGTTTTTACTTCATAAGCCCTGTCCCTATCCGTACTCATCCCAAAGAAGTCCAGGTGAGGGGTGTATTGCACTAAAGAGGCACAGAAAATGGCAGGAACACACCTACGCTTATGCAATCCTGCATCCCAGATACAAAGAGCACATGCTTTAGAGTCAGACTACCTGGGTTGCATTCTGGCTTTGCCACTCCTCAGCTGCTCAGTTCTCTGGAGCCACAGTTTCCTCTTCCTTATAGGACTATCATGAGTATCTGGTGTGATAAACCCAGGCCTGGCACTGTTCCTGAAACCTAGAAGATTGCTCGTGGCAAGAAATTATTAGTTATCCCACCTCATTCCCATCTTCTTCCTCTTCCCCTGCCTCATATAGACGGACAGTGGGCAGCCGCAAAAGGAAGCTGGCAGCCAAAGCATACATGCCCCTGCGGGCCAAGCGGCGGGCAGCTGAGTTGGGCAGACACTGTCCCTCGGACAGCAGTGCCGAGGGGGCTTCAGGACCTGAGCGGCCAGATGAAGGCATCGACAGCCATACATTTGAGAGCATCAGTGAGGATGACTCGTCTCTATCCCACCTCAAGTCTTCCATCACCAACTACTTTGGTGCGGCTGGGAGGCTGGCCTGTGGGGAGAAGTACCAGGTGCTGGCTCGGAGGGTCACACCAGAGGGCAAAGTTCAGTACCTGGTAGAATGGGAAGGGACCACCCCTTACTGACGGCCCCTTGAGTGGGGGGTGGGGGCAGGAGCCCTGCAAACCAAAGGAGGACAGCAGAAGCCATAGGCTCCCACTTTCCCCTGGGCTGGGGTTAGGGTTAGGGAGGGAGGCAGGCCAGAGCTGCAAGTGCCTGGCCAAAGGCCCCACCTACCTGCTCGCCAGGCCGAGGCCAAAGCCTGCACTGCTGCTTTGCCAGTTCTCTGGCTTCTCAAGGCCCATCACCCCAGTGCCTGGGTCTGAGGTCCCGCTGGCTCTTTTTCAGTGTCTCTATACACTCCATACCCTTTGAACTCTTTATTAGGCCCTCTGAACTGTGTCCCCTTGGCTGTGTAACCCCCTTTCTCCTCAGGCCCAATCTTGTCCCCGCATCTCTGGTCCTGCACCTTTACCCCTTTTGGGTGTGTTTGTGTGTTTACACATCCTCCACGTGCACATCTGTCCCTCCACTGGAATCCTTCACACCTGACCCCCGGCAGCAGTGCTCCCTGGAGCCCCATTGTGAGAATGGGAACACAAGGGAGAGTAGCTGAAAGTGGAGCTTGCCTCCTCCCTTTCCTGCCACTTCCTCTTGCTCCTGGAGAGAGTGTGTGTGTATGTGTGTGTGTGCACTGGCCTCTGGGAAAACCCGTGTGGCAGAGATACCGGGACCCCAAACCTGGGGAGTCTCTGATGCAGAAGGCATCAGAGTCAGGCCCCATCTCAAGAGAAACCGAAAGCTGGGGGTGGGATGGACCCCTCATTTTTGCCACCTCCAGAGATACTAGAAACTGACTCATTTGATTGGAAAATGGAAAGAAGTGCCTTGACTGGGCGTGGGGGACAGGGGTACCAGACCAGCACCAGCCTTGCTATCTGCTGCTGTGGCCTCCAGCTTGGCTGGGCTTTGCATACCACCAGCTGGACAGCCAAGGGGAGTGAAGAGTGAGAGGCAGCAGCAGGAGAGCAGGCCTGAAAAGCTTTTTCTCCATTACTAGCCCTGCACCCCTGCCTGCCTGTGAGCATTCAGGGGGCCTCGACATAGGTTAGACCACCTCTGCCTTAAACTTTGGCTCCTCCAGTGCCTTTCAAAGGGCTCTTATCTTCTAAGCACAGCCCGCTTACTTCTCTCTGCGTCCTTGGCACAGCCAGGCAGGGACAAGTAGGCACTAGGCCCAGATCTCAGCCCTGCAGCTGCTGCCACCGAGCCCCCCAAATGGGGTCAGGTGGCAGAGGGGCTGCAAATCCAGCCCCCACACTCAGCAGGGGTGTGGGACCTGGGATCAGTCCGTGGCTTCCTGCTGGCCTCAAAGCACAGCAAGCTTCACAGGCCTGCTTTCAGACCCCTGAGAAGCCAGGATGTGTGGGACCTGTTTTAGCACTTTCCCTACTTGGGCTCCAGAGACTGGGCCTGAAGGGAAGGGGGCCCACTTGGGGAGACAGCACAGGCCTAAAAGGTCACCTGACCCCCTACCCTAGCATTTCATTCATATCAGATAATAGCTGCATTACTGCCAACTGACCTTAATAACCCTGTGCACCTTCTAAAAGATCATGGTTTTGAATTGCTGCTTTTAATAACATTTGTTATATTAAAGTTATAATGAATGTGTCTGGTTTACAATGTAAAAATTCTCTTTAAAAATTACTGTCTGATAGCAGAATGAACTGGTTGTGGCTCCTGTGGCTTCCTGGAAGTTAGGCTTATTAGGAGGATGGCTAGGCCCTGTCCTCTGGCTGCCTATAACAATCAACAATATTCCTGTCCTTACTGCTAGAGAAAATCCAGAAACATTTTTTACTCTGAGTCCCTGATACATGGTGGTAGTGGTTAGGGGGAGAGGGATGGATTAGCTAAGTAACAGAGAAAAGATGGAAAATAGACCCTATTAAAATGTGTAAATACAGGCACTACAAGCTTCACTTGTTACACCCAGACACACAATTCTAGGAACATGAATTAGTTCTACAGTACAGCCTGGCTATGCTGGTCATGATCTGAAATGCTTTGATAATCCCAGTAGCACCTGGCTCCCCACATGTTGGGAGGGTAACTTCATATGGTTTACTGATTATTACTTTTAAGCCTCTAATTTTTGGAGAGAAACAGATTGAAGGGGTAAAGAACAGGTCAGCTGTATAGAAAGATGAAGGACATGAGTTCAGTTGAATTGTAATGGTTCTGGGGATGTAGTATAGCTTGTTAATCCCAAATGGAGGGTTTAGCTATGTTAATAACAGCTGCCTTTAGACATCTGCATTAATTACCACTCCTGCTGCTTCAGCCGTGTAGTATTCCTTGGAATAAAACCGCAATGGCAGCTGGGATGGGGGGATTATTCCTTGGGCTAAAATCACCAGAATGAAAGAAATGACTGGTGCTAGGTGTCAAAAGACTTCAGTTCTAGTCCAAGTTTTGGTCTACAGTGAACAGCTCTCTAGCTCCTTGGAACGCCTGTGGGCCACTGGGCTGAGGAGTGCCGCCTCTGTGGTCTGGACTAGTGCTTCCAAATTCACAACGAACATTCACCTTTGGGGTTGTGGAACAAGAAATCAGAATTCTCAGAATTCCCCAAACTGTAAGTTACTCTTCAGATACTTTCTTTATTCCTTAGGCTTTTTCATCATCATAGATACCTGAAAATATTTTATTTAATAAAAAGGCATATTAAGGTTAGTAGTATTTACGAAGGACTGCAGAGGAGATTTAGAAGACTAGAAAATGCCAGGGAACATCTACTGGATGTATTCAAATAGCACAGTAATATTTGAATATCCTGGAAAGGGTAACAGCTCATAAAATAAACCAGGTATCTGAATTGCCAATTTAAGAATTTATTTTGCTTCAGAAATTTATTTCCTGGAACGCCACTCATAGAATCTATATATAAAGTATACTATGCATATAAAATTACCTACATTGACTGCAGCAGACAGGGCTGGATACATACGCTCCTAGCATGGTAACAACCAAAAGCAGGACTAAAAAGATGGTGATCTTTGCTCTCTTACATGCTCCTGTCTCAGTTCTCTCTCCAACTCTGCATGTTAGTGTTTTGTCTTCCTGTTTTTGGCTTGATAAAGGTGGGTTTTTTAAAGCAGTAATATTTTTATACTAATAAGCTTTAGTACTCACAGGATAATTATGACACTTTTTTTCATTTCCTCAATTGATTTCTCTAGAGATTCCAGATAAAAAACAGATTGCCTAAGAAATACTAGAAAGGGATTTTTCACATGGATGTAATAGTCAAGGATTTAGCTCTGACTTCTACAATGTCATTCTGGAAAGACAGTGTCGGACAGTGACCATACCATGTAGATTAGAGTTACGCAGATCCAAAAGGTCACTGAACTCCTCCAAATCTAGTCTGTCACCTGTGAAATGGATCATCAACTCACAGATCTCTGGTGAAGAGTGAATGATGCAATACATGTGTCAACACGAGGCAGAGAAAGATATGTTTTAAAAACTAATACTCGGGCTGGGGATTTAGCTTAGCACCATAAACGCCTGCCTTGCAAGTACGCAGTCGTGAGTTCAATCCCCGGTACCAAAAAAAAAAAAAAAAAAAAAAACCAAAAAAACCTATTTCTTTAGAGCCGACTATAGCAGGTCTACAGGGATTTTTATCTAGTTTTATCTAGTTTCTTTGAATCAAAAGGAATAAGAACATTAGGTTTAGAATCATAGACTCAGGTTGCTAGCTCTGCTGCTTACTTGAAGTGTCTTATGCTTTGTGTTCTCAGATGTCACCTACCAAAGGAGGATAACGAACAAGCATAACTTCTAAGATCTTAGAAGATAGGACAGTATATCTTGCTGACAGGAGCTAGTGTTTAGTAACTGTCCCTCTCCACTCCCATTTCCTGTAACAGTCAATTCAGATACTTAAGCAAATGCAAACCAACGTAGCACAGAAACTGAACCAAAAAAGACCACAGACAGAAAAATCTCCTTTGGAATTAGTTCCCCTTTAATAAAGTTCAAGGAAAAAAAGTTAGATTTCTCCAATGCCACAACTTAAAAAACTGTGTACTGGGCAGAAAGTTTTTGTCATTTAAGTCCTTGAAATATCAATCAGAGAGATACTTAGCAAATTCTGTACAACAGATTAAACAGATTCAGACATGCCCCTGACCTTGATCAGGTCACAACCCAGCAATACAAGGCCAAGAAAGGAAATGCACAAAGATAATAGGAACACCAGGGCAGAAGACACTCCTTCCAGCTGGGGAACCAAGCCTTACAAAGGAGCAGCCACATGTCACAAGCATTCAGGTAGAAAGGGGACCATATGAGCACAGGAATGACATCACACAGTGCAGGGGAACCATCTGTCTGAGGGAGATGATGATGATGGAAGAGGTAAATTGAGGCAAGGTTGTGAAAGGCCTTAAAAACTAGACAGAGCCAGGTGTGATGGCACACTCCTGTAATCCCAGCACTCGGGAGGCAGAGGTGGGAGGATTGTTGAAGCTCCAGACCAGCCGGGGCTACAAAGTGAGCCCAAGGCCAGCCTAAATTGCATAGCAAGACCCTGTCTCAAAAAAGAAAAATAAAACTAAGAAATTGGACTTTATCCTTAAAAGTAATACAGGCAATCAACAAGTAACTATAGTGCATTTTAAGGAGTGTTTATTTGGTACAGGATTTGCATGTATCAGAAACTGATCTATTACAAAAAAATCAAGGGACATCACCATTAGCATTCTCCAGTCCTCTCCCCAAGCAGCTCCCCAAGTCCCTAGTGGCATCCTCTGGACCCCTGGAAGGGCCTCAGCTTACAGTTCCTACAAGGTTTTCATAGATGGGTCCTTGGACATCTCCCCCATTTCATGTCTGGGAGTACTAAGGTGAGGGAAACAGAGCAGGTGCCAGAACTAGCACCTGGCATGCTTGGCTCACACTCTGCCCCTCCAGGAGCCCCGTGTACCACAGCTGTCTATAGCTCTCTACCCTAACAGCTTGTAGTCCCCACAAAATGGAGTTACTTTGTGAAGGTTCGTAGGTCGTTTCTCTTCTAGCTGCTAGGACTCAGCACTCCCTGCCTTCCTGTGCTCTTCCACCATGGAGCTGACACAGCATGAGCAGAGGCTGAAGCACCATGTGTAGCCTTTTCTGGGCTTCTGTACAGTTGTTTTCCTTAATAATAAAATGGTGACTAGCTTCAAGCAGTGGTTTACTAACCTTTAACAAAGGAAACTTTCAAAAAAAAAAAAAACAAGCCCTGCCCCCCTGCCCCCCTGCCCCCCTGCCACCCCACATCTTACAAGGGAGCTTGATGACTAACAAGCAAGTCACAGTGCATCACAGTGTGGGTAGGGGCCTCCAGCCCTTACCTTCACCCCAGCAGTCCCAAGGAGCTTCTGTGAACCCCTGGAGCTTTGTTCAGCAAATGTAAGAAACACTGGCCTAGCAGGTTCCCAGGGCTTAGTTTCTGAGCTCAGAACCTATGTGTCACTGAGCAAGGCACCAGAACCTTGCAATGTCTGTCACATTCAGACTAAGAGAGAGTCAAGACATTGCCAGCCCATGAGTCCATGTTTAAGCTATAATCCCCAGTGCCACCTTCTCAAGACTCTGGAGCAACAAAAGCCTCTTTAGGAGAAGTAGTTCAGCTGATGTCTGAAATTCCACCATTACAATTCATCCTTTTAAACATTGCACTTGCCTAGTCCCTCAAAGAGGCATCCCACACACTTCCGAGTGAGCAAGGTCATTGGATCCACTCCTTCCCGTAAGAATCAGGGGAGGAGTTACTCCCTAGGTAGCTGTGACAGCCCTGGTGACTAAAGATGACAAACTACCCTCACACTGCCACCTCCTCCAGTCCATACAGCCGTCCTCGCCCTCCCACTTCTGGCCATCTTGAAACATGCAGCACTCTAAGACAAGTTCCACTTTGTTCTTTCTGGCCTGACCTTTTCCAGCCCCAGGAGCCATGGACTCTCAGCCAACACAGGTTAGCTGCTCCTCTGTGCTGAAAGAGACACAGAATCCACAGATTCTAGGACGCACAAGAAGACTCACTCCTCCCAGAGTGCAGCCACTGAAGGGCAGAGGCAGTCAGCAACATGCACAAGATTACCCGGCTCGGTCCTCCTCCATGCTCTCCTCCAGCCACTGCAAATAGTGCACATCTCCTTGATCCATGGCAAGACTGAAGACCTCTGGGATTTCAAAGGGATGCACCAACCTTTGGGAAGAAGGTGACTAGGATTAGACTCCACCCAAATGGCCAGCCCCACAGGAGGCCCTTTAGTGTGCCACAATCCACCTGGCCAGCACCATGGTCCACTACTCCTGAGGCCAAGTCTGCCATTCGTTGCAGGTGTGACTTGGATTATAGTTTTAAGAGGCTCATAGATACAGGTTCAGATTCTAAGTTGTCCCTTACCGGCTGTGTGGCTATGGACAAGTCACTTAATTTCTCTAAAGGCTACTATAAAACAAGAGATGAAAAACAGTACCTATGTGAATTGATGGATAAAAACTAAGCCAAGGTAGACAAAGAACTTGCCTAGTACCTGGTTGGCACTCATGCTCATTAGAGGTTGGCTACTGTTTCATCACTGTCTCTCTGCATCCCTGCCTTCCCCAGGGTCACCACTGTCTCACTGCATCCCTGCCTTCCCCAAGGTCACCACTGTCTCACCCTGTCCCTGTCTTCCCCGGGGTCACCACTGTCTCACTGCATCCCTGCCTTCCCCGGGGTCACCACTGTCTCACTGCATCCCTGCCTTCCC